>JAZGTK010009132.1:0-17552 GCA_036877625.1 Ambastaia sidthimunki | reverse complement strand
TATATTAAATGTTTCCTAACACATCCTCCCAAGTGTACATACAACAAATATTGACAGCCATGTACAAAATACTTACCAAACAATAATAATTTGATCAATGAATAAGAGAAATAACAACTTTGCATGTTTTACAGTTCAATAATACAAAAGGTCAATGTCAGCCAATGGAGCTGCAAAGTTTGTTTTGCAGTTGAACAGGACAATAGAGGCTCTGCCCCCAAATATGGCACAATTTCCACTAAATGCAAAAAATAACTCTAACTTATACCCTAACTTACTCTACCTTAAGCCATAGACGTAATTCATGGAAAAATACTCCACATACAATAAAATAATATTTAACACTCTAAAAACAAACAACACATTTCCACATTTAAGAGAATCATGAAAAATATACCTGAAATAAAAAATATAATATCTAACACAAATATACTTACTGAGTAATATCGATTAACCATTTGAGTTAGACAGTAACTAGTCAAATACCCGCAATACCTCATCAGCACCTTAATTAAAGCTACATACCTCTCCACTGCACTGACACATAACAAGTTATAACTCGTATACGGCTGCATAGCTTTACAAAACAAAAAAAAAACATTTGGCAATAAACAATAATGACAAGCAAAACAGTAACAAAAACAAGAGGTGCTTTAGGGTAACACAAATATTTTAAATGGTTTTAAAATATTTAAAAACATACTCCTAAATAATTACAAAAATGTAACATAGATTAAAACAGTCACTGATGTGGTAATATTAAAATCAAAAGGTCTGTAAATTCCCTCAGAGCACCTTTTATATGCAGATGAGAAGCACTTCCAGCCATTAATATTTTGTAATAAATAAATAAACGTTACAATAATCACAGTTTCAGATGCTTATCCCCCTTTACACTGAAAGCAGGACAAGAATGATAAGCAATAACCTGAAGTAAATTAAATGCACAATAGCAACAGTATTTAGGTGTGCATAAGTTAGCTGGCTCCTGTGTGGCAAGCTGGTAGTCAGCACTAAGCTTGTTTTGCATACACATAAATAATTTATTATATGGGGCATTATATCTACGGCGCATTATATGGGGCGTATATGTGTATCATTCGATCACCTGTGTGGTAGACAGGTGTCAGGTGTTTGTGCGTAGTGCTTGAGACTGAGCTCGACGGCGGGCTAATCTAGAGTTAGAGGGGGGTGAAAGCCTCATGGAGCAGACAACAACCCCAAAGTCCTCCTGCTCCTCTTCTTGCTGAGACAACTGCCGGTTAAATGCGATGGCTTCTGCTGCAAACTGTGTGAGGTCTTTAGTGCTGAAGTTCCTGTAGGTTCAAAGAGAGTAGAAAATATGAGAGTAGAAATATTGAAGAAAGCAAGAAAATAACTTAAGTGAATCAAATTCAAATACCTTTGAAGAACACGAGGAGTTGGAAGAACTCTCTCAGGTGCATTCTGAAACAAAAACAAATAGATGTCAATAGTGTGCAGTTTTGTTTGCCACACAAAGTTTTTTATGGCTCTAGAAGAATATGGCAGAAGTCCTGCAAACTACTGTTGTTTTTTTACTGGAGCATGACGGCCCCAGTGTCTATTCACTTTCATTATATGGAACACAGCAACTAGGATATTCTTTAAAATTTACATACTGTTTTCTACGAGCAATAGTTTTCCTTATCATGATAAATGTCATTTTGGGGCACTATACCTTTAGGAAAATGAATAAACAAATTACAAGAGAAGGTCAAAAAGGCTTAGGAAAACTAAAAAGCAAAAGACTCACCCCCTGGACCCAGGGGTGCTTCAGGACCTGAGCTGCACTCAGCCGTAAAGTGGCGTCTCGCACCAGGAGCCGTGAGATCAGATCTTTGGCATCGTCTGAGATCTGATCCCAAACTCCATCCCTACATTCATACTTTCCCTCCTGAATCCTCTCAAACAAGTTATTCTGAAGAGAAGAGCACAACCCTGCTAAGTCCTCCAGGTAGATGAAATAAATTTACATATTTGAATTAGTGCATGTCTTACCTGACAGGCACGACATGTCTCTCCACGTTCCCATCCGCAGTTGGTGCCGCAGTGGCCTGTGAAGGGGGGACTTCCGCTAAGCAGGATGTAGAGAATGACCCCAAGGCTCCACAGGTCACAACGTTTATCGTAGAAGGAAGCCTCATCCGTAAAGACCTCGACGACCTCGGGAGCCATGTACTCTGCCGAGCCACACTGCAGTAGAACACACCACTTAAACTTCGCTCAGTTCAGGAGCGGGTCTAAAGCATTTCCAGAGCAAATCAAAGGATGTGTTTACCGGTGTGGTGAGCTCAGGGGTGGTTATTGGGGTACAGGCACTGTTTAATTTTACTCCACTGCCGAGATCAAAATCACAGATCTTCACAGGAGACACCTGAACAAAAGCACATACAATCAAAATTAAGACTGGCTGGATCTTAATCTTATTCTAAGTGTAAGACTAAGTCTTATTTTTACATGTGTTATTAAGACAAAAAAAAGATGAGCTACCTTATCTGTATATTCACACAAGATATTTTCAGGCTTGAGGTCTCGGTGAGCAATTCCTGGAGAAGAGAGAGATAAGAGAGAGAGAGATGAGTTTAAGTAAACACACTTGCTCTGTGCAATGATCAGTAGGCAGCACAAGAAAGCTGTAGTGTTTACCTTTGTTGTGCAGAAAGTCTAGGGCATGTGCTATATCCCTGACCACATGACTAGCTTCTCTCTCATCAAAGTATTTTCGACTCTGGATGTGTGTTAAAATGGAACCTGATAGAGAAAGCAAACAAAAAAATTCTGTAAAAACAACAAATAGACTGAAAATTGAGAATGTATTTGTAACTGCCCTGTAACTGCACTGTACCTCCACGCAATTTCTCAAAAACCAGATAAAAACGGTTGTCGTCTTCAAAAAACTGAATGAGTTCCAGGATGTTCCTGCAGTGAAAAACACAATAGAAACAGTTACAAAGTGCATTTGTTAATAATTCAGTATTCATCTGTATATAATAATAATAATAGCTATAATACTAATCATAATATAGAACTATTATTAATTAATCAATTACACAAAATTCTGTTTTAAATTGTTAAATAAGAACCTACTTATTTCCTTGACACTGGTAAAGTGTCTCCACCTCTCTGAAAACTCGGCTGCGACTGTGACCAGCATTCTTTTCAATTATCTAAGAAATGTAACCAAGATCATTTATTTTGTTCGTTTTTACAAAGAACTGATGCACTACTTGAATATTTATATAGCTGATTTACAATCATTTGAAAAATGTAAAAAAAAAAACTATTGTTACTATTTTATAGAACTACAATAATAAAGAACTTTACAAAGTTTAACAATGTTGACATCTTACTTTCACAGCGTACTCGTTCCCGTTCTGTAAACTCACACATCCCTGGACTTTAGCATAAGCCCCCTGACCCAGCAGCTCCTCAGTCAGCCTGTACAAATCTACAACAAACACACACACACACAGCAGGGTTTACTCACACTGTCCTGAACCCTTGTAATCAGACATTTTCAAAGACCTTTGCATGTAGAGAAGACCTCTACATCTGTTAACTTCTGAGCACAGAAGGTAAACAAAGACCAGAAATGTACTGACTCATTTTTGGTGATTAAACCTTTGTGATGTAAAATCTTGGTTCAGTACCATCAAATTTGCCAGTGAAACTGTCTGCAGCCCGAGTTCTGCGCTTCTTCTTCCGGCGTGTATTAGGGTCTGTGATGTTGACTGGATGACTGCTCTCCATTCCTAATGCCAACAACCAAAACAAACAAAAATTACAAACGTTAAACCATAATCTTTGAAAATTTACCATGATTTTATTTCAGTTTAATGCTGAAGTGTAACATTTTTTCCATGTTAAAATATACCAGCTTAACGTGCAAGGAGAGCTATTGGTAAGAAATTGGTAAGTTGAATGTTGAATTCAATAAAAATGATTAACTTTGTCTCTTTGCGATATGAAAACACTGCTCTGTTTCTATGTGCATGCTGAGCATCTACTATGTCACCAATGAGCGACAGCTCACCAATGGTGAGTTTGGGGCGGGACTTTGTGGTTGTACAACCAAAGGCATTGAGTGATTGATAGATGTGTTTAATAACAATTATGTTAACAATTTTGTTTCACACACACTTCAGATCTAAGATATGGTTAGAATTTATGCTTTGACATGGGTTCATAGGAGGATTTCAGCTTAAAGCAGATGTACCTCCAGGGTTTTGGGAGGGACTGCGGTGGGCATGAGACAGCAGACTGCAGCTGTCCACCTGGCCAGATGCCAGACTGCTACTGGTTGTCTGTGACAAAGAGAGAGAAAATTACAAACCGACAAGAGAAACAGTGTTCCAGTGACATATAAATTACATGTGAAAAGCTGTGTTTCAGAAAAACACAAAGGATGTGGGGTAATGACTAGGTAATGTTTTTGACCATTTCCAATAGGGTGAACAACAGACAGACAGTCACAGATACATACACATGCAACACGAATGAACAGTTTTGGCTGTTTTGACAGCAACATTTTCTGCTGGTCCAATTACTTCTAATATCATTTTGCTGCACACTTTCAGCATTTTCCGTCTTTAAACATGTACTTTATAGGAAGGGGAAGTTTGCATCCATGAGTCACGGCTTTACAACTTGCACGCACTGTGCACTTATCAGATTCCACACTCTGACCAAGACTTTCATGTTTAAAGTGTTTCAGAACTACTTCCTCATCTCCGCCAAATCCAACACGTCATTCAGGCAGTGCCTGACAGCTATCATTTATTTATTTATTTAAGTATGTTTAAACCTTAAAATGAAACAAACAGCATTTGTTATGTTACAGACTGGAAAACCAATAACAGACGCGAGCGTACCAGAATCCGCGCAAGACCGCGCGCACGCTCGTTTGAGATATCAGCTAACATGGGTCACCTCAACTCACTCGGTGTATGACAGCCGCTTTTCTTAAAAGTGGGTTGAATTAAATCATGACCGTGCTATTTAATAACAAACAGTTTCCGTTCAGAGCGATGACTTAACTAAGTTATTATCACCTGGCTGTTGTCACTGAGGGGAAATCCCGCGCATTCAAACGGGATATTACTAGAAGCTGTATTGCATAACTACGAGGAAATTCACATAAATAAGCGATTTAAATGATAAGGAGCAAAAAATAATAACGATGGCATATGATAAAACGATAATACACGATATCGCCATTAACGTCGGTCACTGCATATAGGCGGGAAATGTTGCTTAAGAATGAAACTAACATATTTAAAACAACTGTACAAGTGAATACAACGTGTTAAGAGGAAGCTGGTCTGACACGTAAACTGTTAAAATGAGTTAAGAAGACAAGCAACAAGTGTCATAAACTATATTAGTGTTGCAACGTCAGCGACATAAGCGAGACAGCGCTAACCGAATAGCTGCAACGTTTTAAGGGATCCACCGGTAAGTGAAAATCTCCTATTGTAAGACATTTAACATATTACTATGATAGACCTACACGGTCTGCCAGTACAAACGTGTTAATTTTTGCCACTATAAAGGCACGTAGTGGTGAAAATATTAAGCACTGACGCGTATTAAGCGACCTGTAAAGCCACTGTATTACATCACACATATGCCATCAGTTAGCTGGGTTTAGTAGATATACATAAGCGCACGTTAAACAGTAACTATACATCCTAACCATGCATTTTAAAATAAAAATCAAACCTGGAAATTGCAGCCGAACAAGTGTAGCTGTGCCGTGACCGCCTCCGCCATCCTCCGCAGCAGCAGTAAGAGCTGGTGGACAATACTGAAACCTAAACGCGCCAACACTGCCCTCCTACTGATGGGAACTTTAAGAATCCTACTACAGGGAAGGTTCGGCTTATGAATATTAATTATCTACGTAATCGTACCCAAGATGGGTTTACGAATAATCGTAAGCAAAACCTAATTAATATTCATGAGTCGCCTGCAGTAGGATTCATATTTCGCACTCTATAGGAATGTTATTTTCACTCGTAAACTGGAGCGACTGGTTGGGTTTTGAGATAGTAATACAGAGAAATACAGCGTTGGGACTAGTATACTGAGTAAAACTTTGTATTGCAATGTTGTCGCTAACCGCTACGTTGGCCAGTGCCGGTGAGGAAGAGACTTCCGCTGAATGTGACGTGGGTGAAGTGCAGTGGGTTCGTTTATATCAGTGATCTGATTTCGACATTGTCATACAATGTTTCTTATATAGACCTCTATGACCTTTCGTTTTAAAATTTTCAAATTTAGTCCTTGACAGCCACATATTTAGCCAACTATTTCCATGCATCACCCTGCGTTATTTCAATTTTGTGGACATTGTGGTAATGATGATTATGATTTAAATGAAAATTACATTTGTGGTTGCCAAATTAAAAATATAGTTTGTATTTACAGTTCTCATCCAAATGAGTTCTCATCCAAACATCTGATTTCTTAAAAACAACAAGTCTTGTCAATAAGTTAAAATAGTAATTGAAAATGTATTTCAAACTTTGAAATACATGCATGCAGAAATACAATAGGAAAACAGCACATTTTCAAAAAAGTGCACATACCCCTAGCAAAGGCCTCTTCCCCTGTACAGAGCAAAAATGTAAGGCCTCAAACCTGTTCTAGAAAATCAACTACAGAGTCTCAACAGGAATGTTGAACATGCCATTTCAAGACAAGTTTCCCCAAAGAATAAATATCTTCAAAGTCACATTATAAAATTCTCCAAAGTGTTTGCAGAATACTAAACAAACAAGTCATCATTTCATATCAATACTGATAAAAGTATATAAAGATTTCCGTCAGTCTTGATTGGCATTTAATGATAAACTACTACAAATTTAGAGACCCATAATTACATGGCGAGCTGCCTCTAGAATACATATAAAATACTGGACAAAATGTTTAATCAAGATGTATAGCAGTTTCATTTAAGAGCCCCTAGTCTTCAAAACATGTTCAGATACATGTTCTTTTATTCAGAATGTCTGAGATGATTGGTTTACTCATAAATGTATTTTGTGCTTTAGGAGGCACATCCATTCTCCACATCCTTTCAGTGGCAGATCTTCTCTGTCATTTCTTTCTGCAACAATAGAAAATACAAAAATAATCCTTTTGTTTTACCTTCCCCCAACATTGACATATACCACTCTAATCTGTAGCTGTAATACAACACATCTTTCTCACCAGAGGCTCCAGCTCTGAATGGTCGATGAGGGTAAATTCAGAGATGAAGTAATAGTAGTGTTTGTAGCAGGTGTTGATATGAGCTTCAGCTCCCATACTGCAGATGATGTCAAAGTGATGAATGTACACGTGTACAAACACCCGAAACAAGCGGCTTAGGATCTTCTTGCACACTTGCTGAAAGTTTTTAGGAAAAGGGACTCCTACAAATAGAAGAAAACTAGTGTCACCCTTGTATCACACCATATTAATACATATATTACAATGTTTATAATTTTATTTCATAATAGAATTTGCTTTCCCATCATTTGCTATCAGGAGAAAATAATTACAGTAAGTAGTTTAGCCTGTGTTATTATTAATTCTTGGCAGTGCATCTTATGTAACTTTATCCATTCATATTTTTCTTTACAAAGCTTTGTATCTAGCTACTATTTCATGGCTCTACAAATTGTACAGCTATTGCTGTGAAACTTTGGATGAATTTGGAACCCATTAACATTCCCGATGCTATAAACATTGTGTGTTGTGTGTTAATCTTTTTATACATTTTGTCACTAATTGTCACTTGCATGGTGACATGCCTCTTCATTGATATTACTATGCTGGCCTTTTTTACTATTACTATTATGCTTGCGAAATACTTTACTGCAGGACTGAAAGAGCCAAACCATTTGAGTTCAGTGAGTTCCACAATTTCCATGGTTGTGTAACAGATTGTGTAAACCACCCTTCCTGATGCTAGAGGCTATGGTCTTTAGCTCCCTTGTTAGCTTGCTTGAGGCTGATCTGGTCGCCAGTTTGAGTCCCCCCAAAGCAGTTTAAACTGAACTGAATCATTTGCATTGGTGCCATGACCCAGGTGGGAGTAAGGTTTGGGGAAAACAGGTGTAATGAAAACACATCAGATTATCAAAGTAAAATGGGTAAAAAACAGCAGACCAGCATTATCAACACAATCCAACAAATGAACCTGTCTGAGCAAACATTTTGGAATTTACAGACCTATTCTTGTAGGAAAGATGTTCTCATTGTTGATAAGTGATTCAATCCAGTTCATCAGAAGGTTCATGTATATAAGAGCAGGCAATTTGGTGGGCTTCCTGTATTGATCCCCATCCTGCCACCTGTATTCATAGCGTGGTCCACCAGACATGATGGGACAGCTCTTCTCAGTACAGAACTCGCTGACCGTCCCATAGATGAGGTTGATACGGTTGAAGAAATCCACAACATGCACAGCTATCCAATCATTAATGTTCTCCCCTTCTGGCAGCTGCACAACTTTCCTGAGGTCCAGACCTGATTTTAATGACGCTTGGGCTCTTTTGTACAGCTCAAAGCGTTGTGTTCCAGGTTCAAATCGCTTTCGAGGCCGAAATGTTTTATCTTTGCTGAAAACTTGCCCCAAGCAAAAAGCCATTGCTGATCTGAGGAGGGTGACGGGGGGGGTTAGCTACCAGTCAGGATCTGGATTGCACACACACGGTGATTCCCTGGGCCCCAGTCCCACCAAATGGGGAAGTTTCTTGAGAGCAAAATAAATAAATAATAAGTAAATAATAATAATAAGTAAAGTAATGCCTCAGAACAATAACCCTAAAACAATAAACCAATGAAGGACTATTAAGGTTCAAATTTAACCTTCTAAAGACCTAATCAGCACTAAGAGAAGCATTTTAAATTGGACAAAGACTGTGACTTTTGTGTAAATATTTAAATATCTGTAGAGTCTTGTCAGGACACATTGAGCAGCACTGAGAGACTAAGGGATCACATCCCATCTCCAAAATTTGAACCAGATGTGATTTAGAAATTACGCAATGATAATTAAACTCACGTGACTTCAAAACTATGCAAAATTTAACAGAAGAAATTGATTACTAATGTTTGTGATTTCCAAAATGGACTCGGAACATAGATAGTTACTATGCTTCAAATATTTTTTAGGTTCTGAGTATTATAGAACCAAGATGCAACAGAGGCTGTAATTTCTGGAAGTTGTTTGTTATTGATTGGGTAATAGAAACATTGATGCAGAAATAGACAAAGAACCAGTGCAAACATTCTATTCATATGATTTTCCTCTTTCCTTTCTATGCTCTTACTCTGACCTTTTAAAGAAAAAAGCATTCTTTTATCTACATCACCATTTTCCTGTGTTTGTTCTAAATAGCTGAAATGAGATTCAGTTTTTCTGGTTTCATAATGTCTCTGTAGTTCTACAGTCAAATCTTGTCTCCTGGCAGTTTATCTGAGTCTACCCTCTCTTTGTTTCTTTGATAAGTTGTGTTGTTTCTCTCTCTTTCTCACACTTCCTATACAGTTCATGTATCTATTGAATTGAGAATTGAACAGGCTTGCTAAATCATAAGTTCTTTCAGTCATAAATCCAATGTTTAATTTATGAATTCTTCAAAATCCAAACATTCCTGAATGTTATAAACAAAGTGCTTGTTCCTCTTACTTTGAGAAGATTAAAATACAGACTTTATAATCAACACTCTGTTAGTCCACCCATAAACCACAGAGAGTTGTGAAGGTTCTCTTTAACTGTGCAATGCATGTCTGATGAATAGATCAGTATAGCACAGAGGAGTTTTTGTCAACCCCCTCCAGTCACGTCAAAGACTGCATGTCTGATCACGCTTTCTTTAAGCAACCACGTCACATGAGATCCAACGTTACTGCTTAAAATATGCAACATGAAAGATAACTGCCATCTCATTAATAAGAAAAGCCTTAAGAAAAGGTTTGAATGGAAGGAATGGAAGAGTTTTGAATGGAAGAGTTTTCCCTACTGTACCTGGCTTTAGCCCCACTGAAGACACTTAAAAGATATTGACCTGGAAAGAATTCTTCTGTCCTCCAAGAGGGTCGAGTATAAATCCAAAGTATTTTGTGAAGACCCTTTCTCTTTTCAATTCATCAGCCACAGTTTTTGTACAGCAACCTATAGACTACAGCCCAGATCAAAACAACAAGTAGAAAACTTATGTGGCTTCCTTTCCTCAAAATGATGTCATATCCTGATTTTGTCTGGTAGGCCCCGTTGTCTGTTTTGTGTGTCTGTGTGTGCGTGTGTCAGGGCAGTATGAAGGTAAAAGGGAAAATTTCATTGGTGGTGGGAGCAGCAGCAGTCCGTTAAGTCCAGCCCTAAATCAAGCCACTCCCCCTCAAGGTCCCTTGTGTTTAATATAACCCTCAGTATGAATATAAACTTTAAACAAGAAGTCTGGATTGCTTGGATTCACACAAGCTTTTTTCTCAGTCATTTTTTTTGCACTCAGAACAAAAAATGTATTTATACAATTTAAATCTTTTTCAATGTGACATTTGTGCTACAAACTCTTATTTATTTTTAAAATTTAGTTTTTAAATTAAATTCAGTTGTAACACATTTTAAAAAGTGTTAAAGTTAAGAATTCAAATTCAAGTTGCCAAACTTCCTAAGTTTATTTCAGAAAAATCTTTGAGCCAGATTAATTTCCAGAGACCATTAAAATTTGTGGAATAATGCCAATGCATTTTTTTTTGCCAATTAATATTTTAATACAAAGCTAAAATGTAACAGAATCAAGAAAAAAAACTATATCTTGCAGACAGCTCTGTCCAAAAAACTAAAATTCCCTTTTTTAAATAGCAATAACTATTACTGACCACTAGATGGAAATATTTAGTTTACTAAATATTGACAATGACATACTAAATAGAGGCTGCCTATAATTTTAAGTATAAATTACAAAATAAAGAGTTATCTGAGCGTTATATGTTAACTCTTGTGTTATGGAGGAAAGCTATTACTACCTGTCAGAGTCACGTTAATTTAATCCAAATATGCTTTCAATATCTAAATTACATAATGTGATTTCAGGATGAGCTACTTCTCAGTGGGAAATATTAAATATTAAATAACTAGAGCTACAGTTCTACCTGCGTCTAGGGTGTGTCAGTCTTTCTCTAACCCCTGATCCACATACTGCAATCATGCTGATGCTTAAAAACCACAACCACTCCCTGCATACCCTAAAATTATTGCATGGGCTGCATTTTCTATTTGCTATTTCAATCCTTTAGCTTTTCATCAGCCTCAGATGATCTTGATTAGAAGTTACTATACATCTGTTCCTGATCATTCCATTTTCTGTATCACTGTCAAAGACTTGAACACAATTTGCTTGTCTTTAATCCGTACCTTTATGGCATCTATCTTGTGTCTTTTACTTTACTGTGTGTGTTTTACTTGAAAGGTCACAAAAAGGCTGAGAATTCCACTTCAAAGCTTTTCTGTAGCTGTGACACAGGTTAAAGGTTAAGTTTTGTTGTGATGCAAAGCATCCTAATCCGGCTGTGCCATATTGAATGATTTGACCTGAAACCAGATGTTTCAAAAATAATACTTTTAGTAATACTCAAGACTGATGTCAGTAATACTGATGACCCTGATTTCACATTCAACCTAAATATGCGTTTAGAAGGTGGAATGTATACACAGTATATCTAATGAAAACTATTTAATGATTACTGCATCATTACTTCTGAGTTAAACAAAGTGTAATCACCACTGAATATAAACAAGTAGGCCTAGAAATATCATTGCATTAATAATATTGTGGACCTAAAAGAAAGAAATACCAGCTACTATTTGAACAATTGCCCCAACACCAATATACACCAATCCACAAAAAGGCTTTTTTTGTCTGAGAAAGAGGAAATGGAGGAAACCTAAGGATGCCTGATATTCTTGCAGCTAATATCTTCTGTTTCTGAATCTGTTTTCATATAAGTTGCATACCACAAACCCTGCAGAACAGTAATCCTCAAGAATGTGCAACAACGCCTTAAGGTCAGAAAAGATGAACAAAGCAGATAGACAGATACATAGATAGATAGTCAAACAAACAGACATATATACATGTAAATAGATAGATTAACATGCAATACCATACAAAACATAGACCTACAGTTGGAAAGTATTGGCTGCACTATTTATATGAACACTATAGTGAATAGTGTACCATAAGCCTAAATAAAGGGAAACGTTTAGATAAACTAACGTCACTTAATAACTGTGTTTCAAAACTGCCTAACGCACCTGTGATGCCCTGTAATTCAGTCTAAACAGGCAGCTCATTAGGTTTATAGACACAGCCCTATGACCGCCCACCTCGGGCTCTGCCACAGGGTTGGGTCGAGCCGACAAAAAGATTTGAGTTAGGAAAGAAGAGCAACAGATTTTTGGGAGCACGACAAGGGCAGCTGCAGCACTCATTCCCATCTGAAGAGCTCGTAGCGAGACCCGAAGGCACGAAGAGCTCGTGCCTTCTTTTCACAGGTTTGTTAGAGGTGCATATTAAACGGAAGGAAATATTTGTTGAGAGTGTACACACTTAACACCGTTTCCTTTCTGGTTGGTCTTTCTCTACAACGCAGCCTTGAGAAATTATCTGTACGGCGATCTACGTAGTTAGACGAAGTTGGCGCATTTGACATATTTGCATTATCGATACATTTCCGATTTCAGAAACAGGTTTGGTAATCAAATATCTCGTAAGAAAACATCAAACTTTTCATGTTTCAGTGATAGGTTAAAACCATCCAGGATTTTTTGTTAACAGTAAACTCATTCACTCGCTTTATGACTGATAACGTAAAGGCAGCATCTTTTGGTTCACACGTGGCTTTACGCAAAAATGTGACATTTTGAATGAAGTACAGAAGCTTTGGGTTTTCTCCGCCTCTGGAAAGCCGCGATTGGTTTGATCGTGGTTCACGATCCCTTTGTTTCCTGTCTCCAGTTCAGGTGTGTCGCAACAAGTCGAGATCTAAAGGAACCAGAAAGAGAGTTTAAAAGATCGGAGAGTTTAAAAGATACCGGAGACCACGTACACATAAACCTATACAGGTGAGTGCCAGTATGTTATGTCCCATCCTCCGACCCATCCATACATTCATTCTGAATTCATCACTTTTTATCTCTCCTTCCAGTTTTCTTTAAGATCCTTGTGTCAGACTGATAGACCATTATCATATGGGAAAATTCATTTTTGTTTTCGTTTGATTTGTCGATTGTGTTGTAACTTTATTTATAGTGTATATTATAGTAGGTGATGTACTCCATTTTATTCTTAAGTAGACTCTGTGAGATGCTGTTTGAGAAATCTTTGACCTCTGTCAAACACAGGTGAAGGACATCTTTCAGTAATGTTTGTAATTAAAGAGTTAGAAGTTTGTTTACCTACATGTTTATGGTACAAACTGAAGTGTTTACTATAAGAAATGTCTTTTACAGGGAAAAAGCTGCTGTGTGTTCTAACACTGACAACTTTGTAAGGTTCGTTGTATGAAAACAATTTTCTAAATATTGAGTTTACAGTGGCATGACTTTGTAAAGCACTAATAATGATAATGTTTTATCAAACCAAAGGGAAGAGATTCATCTCTGTTATTAGCATGTTGAAAGATTCTTTCACTTACTGAGAAATTATTTTAACAGATCTGTTAATCTGAAATAAGCTAATACACCTGCCAATGACATCTTCTAGCCACCCCTTTAAACCAAAAGGCATTTTCTTCGTGGGCTGTCAACTGCTGTTATATAAGATATCAATGAACAGTAGCACATATTAGTCAAGTTTTACTCGATAGTCTGCAAGTCTGTACAGTATCAGTTTTAATATAGGTTCAGTGCATATGGAATGTTGTGACACAAAGCTTTTCAAAATGCGCTATTTGCTGTGGACAATAAGGGAAGTATTTCATTGCTTCCCTAATCTCTGTGTACTGCTAAAATATACTTTAAATGTGATATGCACTTGTTTGCATATTACTCAACTTAATTTCTGTTTTTTCTGTGGAGTACAGAAATCAAATTTAAAATCAGGGATTCACAATTAGATGTTAATGTAAGTGTTTTTGATTGAAACCTTTGTTTAGCAAGAAAGATGCGACATTTATGATTCCAAATTCCTTATTTTTGTGGGTCACTAATCTAACAGGCTAATTTGTAATGTTGACATGTTAACTCCCTTGTACCAAAGGTCAGGTTTCCTTGCTTCCATTGAAGCACACGAGATGCTCTATGGAACATTCTCAAATCATGCTGGGGTAAAATAGATCTTACACATATAATATGTATTTTAATTTTTATGTGTTGGCTTAAATAATGCCTGAAAATTGCAAGACAAGAAATGGTTGCAAAATTAGTGTAATCACATGATATTAGCAAATCTGATTGGCAAAAAAAGAAGCATTCAAATTGCTATATTCCTCACGCTGCTTGATTTTATATTTCAAGCAAAATTATATAAAATGTATTATAAGCCCTAGTTATTTTAATATGCCATTCAAAACGGATGCCTTATGTCAGACAACAGACTGTTTCAATTTTATTTGCTGTGATGCTTTGTAGTAGGTATTTAGTATTACAGGCATTGCCAGCTACAGTTCATTCATTTCAGGTGATGGAAAAACAAACCGGAATTACAAATATCTGATAGTGATGGCAGTCACCACAATGTTTTGTGGTGAGTAAGTACTTAAGAAGGCAGTGAGAATGTTTGTGGCATGTGTCATCATTGATGTGTTACTAACTCCACACTTCTGCTTTACTCCATCAAACACTCACATTTTAGTTTTTAATGTCAATCATTCTGGAACAGAGGCTGTTTCATACCTGTTTCGCATTCACATTCAACACATCACAGCTCTTACTTAATGTGACAGCTCTTTATTCTTTTCCTTAACTATTTTATTTCCCCTCTTCAATACCCATGCAGTTATCTGACATATGGAAAACCACACACGCACACACATACATATATATAAATACTTATACAATTGTTTTTTTTTAGGTCTTTTGCTGTACCATAATATAAACCAGACTGAGAACAACTTTCTATGATTATGTAAAATGGTTTTGTTTTGTTTTCGTTTGTTTTGTTTTCATGTCTATAAAAGGGACATGATGTCTTCAGTGACATGATGAATGGTCTAAGTGTTTGAGGTTTAGGAGGTATGACAGGGTCTGTGTGTCGGACTGGTTGGTGTTTGGGTTATTCTGGGGCAGTTATGAAGTTTATGAAGAAAATGTTGTGTTTTACCACAGTAATGGGGAAATACCTGTTTGCAGGTATAAGTTCATTCCTGATACTGTCAAGCTTAGGTGCTAAGCGAGGTGCTTAATGAAACAATACCTGCTGTCTCTCGCTTTGTGTGTCTGTCTCCTCAATGCCAGGATTAGACGATACTTTTGTGTCCTTGGTATTATTCAGCGGTTGCCATAGTTCCACAGTGCATTGTTATTTAGTGAAAGAAGGGAGTTTGTGAAATGTGAGAAGTCCCTTCTCCCACCTCAGTGGTTTCTGGATTGACTCAAACTCAATTTGAGAACGATTCGGAGTATTTAAGACTGGGTTTTTTTCCTCAGAAGTCGCAGGCAAGAATATGGGGTATGATGGTGTGTTCTGTAGATTTGTAGAGGTTTGCATACTGGCTCAGATTAAAAGAGACCCTCCATGTCTGGTTCCTAGATATCACTAACATATATTAAATGTATATTTTCCTGTTTGAATGACTTTTATCCCAGTTATTGCTGTATGGCTTATACAAACAGTGTAATTTACTTGGCCCAGGCCTGAGTATGTATGGAAAATTTCAAACCTAATCTATGGGGAGCAAGAGGGGGCTTTATGACTGTTTTGCATGAATCTGCGAGTGAGCGAGCTGTTCAGATAAAGAAGTCTGTGTGTAAACACTTGCTTTTTGCCATAAACGCTGTCAGGCCTGTAAGAGTAGTTTTGCCAATGGGGGCTGCGTTTCCACCTCCCTCAGTTCACACCCGTAGTTTCCTCAAACCTTTCCCCCCTCTGACCAGCACAGTGCCCTGTTAACCAGTACACAAGCTGTCACTTTTCTCAAGGACTTTCCTCAACACCCTCTCACTGTCACCTCCACTGTTCACTGCTGGTAAAACGTCTGTCACTTGAGTTGTCAAAAGGAATTCACATATGAAACTTGCCATTTGCTGTCAGTAATAAGCCAAAACTCTGCATCAATAGAAACTTGTTGAATAAGGCCTTTTTTGTCAGGCCTGTCAAGTTTTGTTGTCAAGTCTTGACCGGCCGGAATGATAATGATTTCCGGCTCTTGATGTCATGACTGAAGCAGCTTTTCTGGCTTCATTTGTTTGAAGAAGAGCTGTACTGTCCTGTTCCTCTAGTAGATCTAGTATCTGATAGAAATTGTAGGGATTGTTTTGTTCAGAAGAATAACACTTAGTAACTTTTTGTTGCCGTGTTTGTTTGTAATATCTGGGAGTGTATGGAAAATAATTTCATTAATAGTCGGGGCTTTCTGGAGAATGGGAACACCCGTCTTTCAAGTTCTATCCATACCTGCTCCTGTTAAAATATTTTGCCAAAATTTAATGACTTTAACTACCAGTTACAGTGTAGAATCCATTAGCTACATTTAACACATTTCGTTTTATTTAAATCTGTTCCATAGTTTCCCCCCCAAATCACAAAAAATGTTAGCCGGGATGCTATTTAATATAATGTTGATATATATACACACAATACAGTTAAATGGTTACTTTTAATTTTCATAGAAGGCCATAGGTAGAATTGACAGTTATTATCATAACCTCACCTGAGCAGAATAAACAAATGAAGTTATGATGTTGTGTTACACACTGTAGATCTACATGTCACTGGATTGCATCTAAAGTTTATTGTCTCTTCGTCCATGTGTCCGTGGCTGCATTCACACATGTGCTTTTGTTTGCCTGCCGTTATAGTACGTGTAAAAGAGGTTAATAAGAAAAGAGGACAAATCTAAAAAAGAGTGTGAATTAAATGTTTAACCTCATTGTTATAATTGTGGCCTAGTTCTGTTTCATAGCAGCTTGTATTAAAACTGTAAGGAAAGCCAGTGATGGTTTCTTGTCAGTTGAAGAATTTTTGTCATCTTTAACATTTACAGGTAACTAATAACGAAACACATCTATCTGCAAGGGTGTGGGTGGGTAAATTCCATCCTCTGTGTAAACGTCTCTTCTCTCTCCTCAGCGTTTGACTCCTGTTTCTGGTACTGTCAGGATGCTTGAATGCTTTACATTTTTGACATTTTGCTGTGATTAAAGGATGGAGATTGTTTCTTGTATGGCTTGTTTGGGCAGCAGGAGGTGTCTAGATTTGATGAAAGCATGCTCTCTATCTTTAGGACCATTTCTTTATTTCTTTTATTTACTTTTATTTTACACACACGTATGTACGGTCTGAATGGAGATTTACAATAGACTTGTTTTTATATAA
>JAZGTK010009131.1:0-17553 GCA_036877625.1 Ambastaia sidthimunki | reverse complement strand
AATATCTTTAAATTGTCTCCTAAACAGAACCTCCTGGTATTCCACTAAACCCAAGAGTCACGGATACCACAAGAACATCAGTTTCCCTTGCTTGGTCTCCTCCAGAAGAGGAGGGAGGTGCAGCTGTTAATGGTTATCTGATAGAGATGCAGAAGGTTGACCAAGTTGAATGGACAAAATGCAACACAACACCAACAAAGATCTGCGAATATACTTTGACACACATGCCCCAGGGTGCTGAATACAGGTTCCGTGTGATGGCATGTAATGCTGGGGGAGCTGGAGAACCAGCTGAGATTCCAGGGGTGGTCAAAGTTACAGAAATGCTTGGTAAGACCACAAGAAATGCAGTTACTATAAACACAAAAAATATATGTATTTTATATATTAATCTGAAATTGAGGGTATGTAACAAAGCATAGTGCTGTAATATCTTATTTTTCTTTTAGAATATCCTGATTATGAGCTGGACAAAACATACCAGGAGGGTTATGTTGTTAGACAAGGTGGAGTCATCAGGCTATCTGTGCCTATCAAGGGCAAACCCTACCCAACATGCAAGTGGACAAAGGAAGGCCGTGACATTTCTCACAGAGCTATGATTGCCACCAGTGAGGAACGTACTGAGCTTGTGATCAAGGAAGCCCACAGAGATGACACTGGCACCTATGACCTTGTTCTGGAGAACAAATGTGGCAAGAAGGCTGTGTATATTAAGGTTAAAGTTATTGGCCGTCCAGATCCACCTGAGGGTCCTCTTGAATTTGATGACATTCAAGCTCGTTCAGTTAGAGTAAGCTGGAGACCACCTTCAGATGATGGTGGCTCTGATATCTTTGGTTATATTGTGGAGAGGCGAGAGGTGCCTAAAGCAGCTTGGTACACTGTGGACTCACGCGTCACTGACACATCACTGGTAGTCAAAGGGCTGAAGGAAAATGTTGAATACCACTTTAGGATCACGGCAGAGAACCAGTTTGGCATTAGCAGATCCTTAAAATCTGATGAATCTGTTACCCCGAAGACACCTCTTTGTGAGTATTTTTATTCCTGTAAAATTAAACCTAACCTTTTAAAATACACAATTATTTAAAATTATTTATAAATTTTTTATGTTATAAATAACATGTATTTAACATGTATTTGTTGTACATGAAGGTCCACCAGAACCTCCCAGCTTCCCTCCAGAAATCATGGATGTTACAAAGACCACAGTTGGCCTGTCTTGGTCAAGACCAAAGGATGACGGTGGATCTCGTGTGACTGGATATTATGTTGAGAGAAGAGAAACATCCACTGAGAAGTGGGTGCGTCATAACAAGACTCACATTACGACAACAATGTACACTCTCACTGGTCTCATCCCTGATGCAGAGTACCAGTTCCGTGTGATTGCTCAGAATGATATTGGTCAGAGTGACCCAGGACCTGTGTCTGAGTCAGTTGTATGCAAAGATCCATTCGGTAAGTAATGCCACCTCCCCTGTCCATTTGAAAACAACTAATAATTTATTTTAATAATGAAAATGTGAAATATTTGCCTTACTCACTTAAACCATTTCCTGTTTCTACCAGATAAACCAGGCCAGCCTGGTGAGATTGACATAATTTCTATAGCCAAGGATTGTATCACCATTCACTGGCTACGTCCTGAATCAGATGGTGGAAAAGAGATTCTTGGGTACTGGATTGAACACAGACAGGCAGGTGAAAGTGCCTGGAAGAAATGCAACAAAGAGCGTTCAAAGGACAGACAGTTTACCATGGGAGGTCTCATGGAGGCTACAGAGTACGAGTTCAGAGTGTTTGCTGAGAATGAAACTGGACTGAGTAGACCAAGAAGAACTGCAATGGGTATTAAAACCAAATTGAGTGGTAAGTTAATAAAATGTTATTTAGGAAGTATACATTTAAAATGTACATTGACACAGCATGCAAAGGATCTAAAATGTTTAATTTATTCTACAGTTGGGGAGGCTCCTTGCCTGAAAGAGGAGATTAAGGATACCATCACTAAACTAGGAGAATTTGGAACAATGACATGCCAAATTATTGGAAGGCCTCTTCCTGAAATCAAGTGGTATAGATATGGAAAGGAGCTAATACAGAGCCGAAAATACAAGATGAGCTCTGATGGACGAAACCACTCGCTGACAGTGTTAACAGATGAACAAGAAGATGAAGGTCTGTATACATGCAGAGCCATTAATGAGGCAGGTGAAATTGAGACCAGTGGCAAGCTCCTGTTGCAAGCTGCACCACAATTCCACCCTGGATTCCCATTAAAGGAGAAATACTACGCAGGTTGTGGAACAAGTCTTCGTCTCCACATTGTCTACATTGGTCGCCCTATTCCACAAATCATGTGGTTTTATGGCAAGAAGCCCCTGAAACCATCTGAAAATGTCATTATTGAAAATACAGAAAGCTACACTCACTTAGTTATCAGAAACGTCCAGCGTAAGACAAATGCTGGAAGATATAAGGTGCAAATGAGCAACAAATTTGGCACAGTGGACACAGTCCTCCGCGTTGAAATCCAAGGTAAATTAAAGTGAACTTTAAATCAATGAAAAATACTGAACTGTCAATAAAACATACTTATGCATAAAAATGTTAACAATAATGTAACATATATATTTTTTGCCCTTTCAGATAAACCTCTCATGCCTGAAGGACCAATCACTGTTGATGCACTCCTAAAAAATTCTGTGATCATTAGCTGGAAACCACCAAAGGATGATGGTGGATCATTGATCACAAATTACATTGTAGAAAAACGTGAAGCTAAAGAGGGTGAGCCATGGCATCTTGTATCATCAGCCATCTCGGGAACCTCATGCCGTGTTCCAAACCTCATTGAGAGTGCTGGATATTACTTCAGAGTTTCTGCACAGAATCAGTATGGCATCAGTGAATCACTTGAGATTCCTTCAGTTGTTATTATCAAGAGTCCATTTGGTAAGTTCAATTGTTTCAAGGATTAGACTTTTCAATGTCTGTATTTAAACTAATTCAGAAACTTAATGTTTCTCTTTTTTTTTATTTCTTAAAACAACACAACAGAGAAACCTGGTATCCCACAGCAGCCTTTTGTTACTTCTGTAACAAAGGATTCATGTGTCGTTTCTTGGAAAGCCCCAACCAGTGATGGAGGAGCTAAAATTAAAAGCTATTATCTTGAAAAAAGAGAGAAGAAACAGAACAAATGGATTTCTGTTACAACAGGAGAGATTCATGAGACATCTTACACTGTTAAAGGCCTTCTTGAAGGTTTTGAATATGAATTCCGTGTCAAATGTGAAAATATCGGTGGAGAAAGTGATTGGAGTGAGATTTCAGAACCAGTCATTCCAAAATCAGATACAGCTCTTCGTGCTCCATTCTTCAAGGAGGAATTAAGAGACATGTGTGTCAAATATAAGGCAAATGCAACCTTTGTCACTAAAGTTATTGGACATCCCAAACCAGTGGTTAAATGGTACAGAAATGGCAAAGAAATTTTACCTGATGGAGAGAAAATAAAGGTTCAAGAATTCAAGGGTGGCTATTACCAACTTGTTATCAGCAATGCTGATGAGAATGATGCTGCTGTTTACCAGATTAGAGCTACTAACCAGCTGGGATCAATTTCCACAACAGTGGCACTAGAGGTTGAGGGTAAGTATTACTGATTGTTTGTTATTAACATTTGTATTCAAATTGAATTCTTGGCCCATGTTGATATACATTCATAATATTCTTTTTTTTTCTAGTTCCTGCCAAGATTCATTTGCCTTTACATCTCCAAGGCATGGGAGCTGTTCATGGCATTCGTGGTGAAGTGGTTACCATTAAGATTCCTATTAGTGGCAAACCAGATCCTGTAGTCACATGGCAAAAAGGACAAGAGATGATTAATAACACGGCTTATCATCAAGTAATTATCACAAGGTCATTCACCTCCCTGGTTTTCCAGAAGGGAGTGCAAAGGAAGGATTCTGGCTACTACATTATTTGTGCCAAAAATCGATTTGGTGTTGATAAGCAGACAGTTGAACTTGCTGTTGCTGATGTCCCTGACCCACCTAAGGATGTTAAAATTAGTGATATTGGCAGAGATACAATCACCCTCACTTGGACCCCTGGAAATGATGGTGGAAGTGACATTATCAGTTATATTATAGAAAAGTGCCCTACCACTGGAGACAGATGGATTCGTGTGGCTCAGACATCTGAGCCCCAGTACACTGTGATGAGCCTCTTTGGCAAAACAAAATACCAGTTCCGTGTGATTGCAGAAAACAGATTTGGCTTGAGTGATCCATCTGCACCAACTGAACCTGTGACAACAAGAGAAGACAAGTTAGCAATCAGAAACTATGATGAAGAAGTGGATGAAAAAAGAGAGGTTACAAAGGAGGAGGCACCACATTCTAAAGTAAAAAATGTGCCCTCTCTGTACACTATCTCTGAGGAGCTTGCACGAAATGGACACTTTGGCATTGTCCATCGCTGTGTTGAAATTAGCTCCAAGAAGACATTTTTAGCAAAATTCATCAAAGTTAAAGGTGCTGATCGAGAGTTGGTTGCAAGAGAAATTGAAACACTAAATATTGCAAGACACAAAAACATACTGTATCTTCATGAGTCCTTTGATAGCTTGGAAGAATATGTCATGATCTATGAATTCATGTCTGGTATGGACATCTTTGAGCGTCTTGGTACAAACTTTGACCTCACAGAACAAGAAATTGTTCTGTATATGAGGCAAGTTTGTGGAGCTCTGAAATTCTTGCATAGTCACAACTATTGTCATTTCGACATCAGACCTGATAATATTGTTTATTCCACAAGGAAGAGCAGTACCATCAAGATCATTGAGATGGGTCAGGCTAGGTTGCTTACACCTGGAGAAAACATAAGAATTATGTTTACTTCCCCTGAGTACTATGCACCTGAAATCCACAACAGTGATTTTGTCACCACTGCCACTGACATGTGGTCTGTAGGTGTTCTTGCATATGTTCTCTTGAGTGGACTTAATCCATTTGCTTCTGAATCAACCCAGAAAATGATTGAGCACATTTCAAATGCAGAGTATGTATTTGATAGTGAAGCCTTTAAAGAGGCCAGCCTTGAGGGTATGGACTTTGTTGACAGGCTTCTTACTAAAGACCGCAAGCTACGTATGACAGCTTCTGAAGCTTTGGAGCATCCTTGGCTCAAGATGAAATTGGAACACATTAGTTCAAAAGTCATCAAAACTTTGAAACACAGAAGATACTACCAAACACTGGTGAAAAAGGAATGGAGCACAGTTGTTTCAGCAGCACGTGTTGCCTATGGTGGTGGCTACAGAAACCAGAGAAATGTTTTAATTGGTAGAGTGAAAGTTGGACATCCTGAACAAGGCCTAAGAGCAGGTCCAGTCATGCATGGATCTGCTGAAGAGGGTGGCCATGTCAGATTTGTGTGCTATATTGAGAACTATGACCGAAACACTGAAGTGACCTGGTACTTTGGATCTCGCAAACTGACAGCAAGCCATAAATATGAAATCAACTATGCTAATGGAGTTGCAAGCATCTATGTTAAAGACATTGAAGAATGTGATGATGGACTATATAGATGCAAGGTTGTCAGTGAAGAAAGAGAAGATAATGCTTATGCAGAACTGTTTGTTGAGACTATTAGGTCCCATCGTGAATACTACCTGGGACGCTCGCTCAAAAAACCCAGACGTAGAATTGACAAAACAAAACTTTTGCAGAGGCCACCTGAGTTCACTTTGCCATTGTACAACCGTACAGCATACATCGGTGAAGATGTTCGCTTTGGTGTAACCATAACAGTCCATCCAGAGCCAAGTGTCACATGGTTGAAGGCTGGACACAGAATCAAGCCAGATCCTGCTAAATACACTTTCACAAGTGACAAGGGTCTTTATCAGCTTATGATTCACAATGTTGAGCTTAGTGATGATGCTGAATACACTGTTGTGGCAAACAACAAGTTTGGGGAGGACAGCTGCAAGGCACGTCTTACTGTAACACCACACCAGGTTGTTGAGGACACTATGAGACCAATGTTCAAACGTCTTTTAGCCAATATTGAGTGTGTTGAGGGGCAAAGTGTCCGCTTTGACTTGAGAGTATCAGGAACCCCACCACCAACTCTAAAATGGGAAAAAGATGGCAAACCTCTTGAGTTTAGACCACAAGTTGAAGTTGTTCAAGAGGATATAGATTTACATGTTCTACATATCAGAGAAACCCTCATAGAGGATTCAGGCACATACAGAGTTACTGCAACAAACACAGCTGGATCAGCAAGTTGCCAAGCTACTCTAAAGGTTGAACGCCTGACATACACAAGGAGAGAGTTCAAGAGTGAGGAAGAGAGGCAGAAATATGTACGGAACCAAATAGAAAAGACACTTAAAATGGCCCAACAGTTCTCCAAGGCAGAAGTTATTACACTTAATCCTGCAGCACAAGAGGCTTTAAAGGAAGCTGCTGAATTATATAAGCCTGCAGTAAGCACCAAGAATGTGCAGGGTGAGTTTGACATCTCTGATAAAGAGGATCAAGAAATAAAGAAAATTAAAGAGGAAGAGAGGAAGATACGTATGCCTTATGAAATCCCTGAAGCTCGTGTACATGATTCATCTGTTCTCAGTGAGGATAAGGTGATCAAACACTTTGTGCCCTTATCTGATATGAAATGGTACAGGAAACTTCGTGACCAGTTTGAGGTTTCTGAGCGCATGGAAAGAATTGTTCAAAAGAGACAGAGGCGTATTCGGCTTTCTAGGTGGGAACAATTCTATGTTGTGCCACTGCCCAGAATAACTGATCAGTACAGACCAAAGTGGCGCATTCCTAAACTTACACTAGATGACTTAGAGACCGTTCGACCAGCAAGGCGGTCACCATCTTCTGAGTCAGAGGTCAGAAGTCTGTCTTTTAGGCAGAGAAGACGTTCACTTGGAGATCTCTCAGATGAGGAGCTCTTTGAGCCTGTTGAGGACTACTTAGCAATAGGGAGAACTGAAAAAGAGAGACAAGAGCTTGAAGATGAACTAGAACTTGGCTTCTCTGCCTCCCCACCCAGTGGAAGCCCTGTCTGTTTTGAGCTGTCTGCACTGCGCCGTGCATCACCAAGGCCAGTTTACAAAGCTGAAGTAAAACACAAGGAAGAGATAAAACAAGTGACAACAACTGAGCAAGCTCGAGGCTCTCCTCCTCCCATTTCTCATTTCATGAGGAGGAGGAGATCCTTGTCTCCAACATACATTGAACTTATGCGTCCTGTCTCTGAACTTATTAGATCATCTCGAACACGTGTCAGAGCAGAAGCTGAAGGTGAAATCATTGAAAGAAGATCACCTACCCCTGAGAGAACACGTCCTCGTTCTCCAAGCCCTGTATCTGTTGAGAGAAGATCATCCAGATCCTCCTCCAGATTTGAAAGATCTGCCAGATTTGACATCATGTCTAGATATGAGGCAAGAAAAGCTGCTCTTAAATCTGAGCACAAGTACCAGGTTGTGACACAGCAACCCTTTAGCCTTGATCATGCTCCTCGTATCACAGTAAGAATGCGTTCTCACCGTGTACCATGGGGTCAAAATACTAAATTTACTTTGAATGTTCAATCTAAGCCAGATGCTGAAATCCAGTGGTTCCATAATGGACAGCAAATACAAGAGAGCAGCAAATACCAATTCACAAATATGAGTGGAGTCCTGTCTCTCCAGATTAATGATTGTCAGGCAGAGGATAGTGGAACTTACCGTGTTCTCTGCACAAACTTAAAGGGCGAGGCATCAGACTATGCAACTCTTGATGTTTCAGGAGGAGCATATACTACATATTCTTCAAGACGTAAAGATGAAGAGACTCCAACACCATTTGTACCTGAAATTACAAAAACAGATTATTATCATGCATCATCCATCAGAGCATCCTCCGCCTCACGTACTCATTTGGAGATCAAGGAAAGTAAAACAAAGCTAACAGAGAAACATGAAGTATCTGCCTTTAAAAAATATGAATCTCAAAAGCTTGCAACATCACCCATAAGATATGCATCCACTGAATACTTATCCTCAGCTTCATATTCATCCTCTGAAAAGTTTACATCATCTGAAAAGTATATATCATCTGAATCAAGGTTAAAAGAATCAACAACATCTGAAGTGTCAATAAAGAAAACTAAAGCTACTGTTTCAGCCAAAATTCTCACAAAACCACAGTCTCTAACTGTATCTGAGGGTGACTCTGCAAGATTTGTCTGTGACATTGATGGCGAGCCAGCACCAAGTGTCACATGGATGCATGAGGGAAGAACAATTGTCTCCTCACACCGTGTACATGTGACCACAACACAGTACAAGTCTACATTTGAAATTTCCTCAGTTCAGTATTCAGATGAAGGTAGTTATACTGTGGTTGTTGAAAATTCAGAAGGAAAACAAGAAGCAAGGTTTATCTTGACTATTCACAAACTGGTACCTAAGGAGGAAGTAAAGACACCATTACCTTCAGTAAAGTCACCAGAACCCTCTGTGAAATCTCCTGAACCTTCTGCGACATCTTCAGCTCCATCAGTTAAGTCTCCAGAACCCTCAGTGAAATCCCCTGTGCCATCAGTTAAGTCTCCAGAACCCTCAGTGAAATCCCCTGTGCCATCAGTTAAGTCTCCAGAGCCTTCTGTGAAATCTCCTGTGCCATCAGTTAAGTCTCCAGAGCCATCTGTGAAATCTCCTGTGCCATCAGTTAAGTCTCCAGAGCCTTCTGTGAAATCTCCTGTGCCATCCGTTAAGTCTCCAGAGCCGTCTGTGAAATCTCCTGTGCCATCAGTTAAGTCTCCAGAGCCCCAAGTTAAATCACCAGAACCCTCTGGTGTTAGGTCTTCTGAACCTCGAATTAAGTCTCCAGAAAGTATTAAATCACCTTTCAGAGTGAAGTCACCAGAGCCTGTCACCTCTCCCCAGAGGGTAAAGTCTCCACCTCCTATTAAATCTCCTGAACCAGCCAGTCCTCAAAGAGTGAAGTCTCCAACAGCTCTGAAATCTACTGAGTCAGTAACTTCACCTCCTAGAGTAAAATCTCCAACTCCTATTAAGTCTCCAGAGCCTGTTACCTCCCCTCTGAGAGTCAAATCCCCTATAGGAATTAAGTCTCCTGAACGAGCCAAATCCCCACCAACAGCCAAATCTCCTGAGCCAATCACATCACCTAAAAGAGTTAAATCTCCACTTACAGTAAAATCACCCCTGTCAAAAGAAGCACCTCCGAAGATCATTCAGCAACTCAAAGCTGAAGCTTTTGAAGACAAAATTAAGATGATTTGTGTAGTTGAGAGCTCTGTTACAGAAGTTGTGTGGTACAAGGATAGCAAAAAACTGACTCAAAGTAGTCATTACCAGATTCATACGTCTGGTGATGGAACTTGCTGCTTCTATATTTCTGATGTTTCTGAGAGAGACCAAGGTGAATACTCCTGTGAAATTATAGGTGAAGGTGGAGCAGTGTCAAGATCAGTATTTTCTTTTGTTGGTCAAGTGTTTCAAGCTGTCTACAAAAAGGTTACTGCATTTGTGGCTAAACACAAAGCTGTTCAAGGTAAATTGCCTTTGGGATAATCATAAATAAATTATCATCTTTTCATGATTTTATGCCTCACCTTTTTCAATGTAATAATGCCTTATTTGCTTGAATCTTTTTATAGAATCAGTGTCTTCTCAAATACTTGGAGCTGAAATGCTAATTAAGAGGGACAGTGCTGCTGTTAGCAGCATGCATGAAAGTTTTACCTCCAAATCTGTCCACATGGAAAGCACAATGCAAGAAACATCCTTCAGCAGTTCCTCAATGGCTGAGATGAAATTTGAAACTATGTCTATGTCTAGCATGTCCTCTGTGACATCTGAGTCAGTGTATGCCATGAGCTCCAGCAGTATGATGTCAAGTCATTCACATGTTGAGGGATCTTCAGTCAGAGGAACCCTGCACAGTGCTCAAGGTGTGGATCGGTTTTGACTAAGACCAAGCATACTGAAATTAATAATATTTATCATATTATAATATTTTATTAATATCAATCATTGTTTCTTTATTTCACATGTAATAGGCTCATCTCCAAGAATTGAAGCTCTTCCTGAAGATATCAGCATTGAAACTGGAAAGGTTCTAACGGTAGCCTGTGCTTTCTCTGGAGAGCCAGCACCTCGTATTGAGTGGTCACGTGGTGGAAAGACACTACCTAGTGAGGAAGAGAGTAGTAGGTTCCATATTGAGACCACAGAGGACCTGACCACACTTATTATCACTGGTGTGAAAGAGAGTGATGCTGGGACGTACACACTCAAACTTTCCAATGAGCATGGATCTGACACAGCAACTGTTACTATCAGCATTCGATCAAAGTAATAACCATAGTTCTACCCCCATCCTTTACTAAGCATTTTTTGTATTGATTAAATGAACAGAAAAAAATCTTAAGTACCTGTTCCTGTAAATATAAACTATTTTTGTACCAAACTTGACATCAATTTATGCCAAAAAGTCTAAAGTTTTTACAAAATGTGCCATATTGGATAATTATGACTTCGGATTTTTGATCCATTTTTCTGTGACATGTACATAATGTATATAGCCGAATTTACCGGTTATGGAAAATGTATGCATTGTTATTTATGACAAACAAATGAAACTAAATGTTTATCAGGAGAAAGTTTCACATGAAGCGAATACCCTGTTAAACCTGAAACGAAACCAAACTGCGTGCCTCAACGATAAGTTGAAGTCTTAAGATTGCCTCAACAGGTAGAGAGGCTCCCTGTTGATGTTACACTAAATCTGAGACAAAGTTATACCTGCATGTTTACACGTGCAGTGGTATTCTTACCATACTCTTATGCATTGTTACTTGAATGTAAGACCTCGAGTGCTGTTTGCATTTTACCCTCATGTAAGCAGGACAAATAGGTCTTGTGTTCAAACTGATTATGTCATACCACCATTTTAATGACATGCTCAAGGTGCGAGCGGCCTGCACCTTATGAGCTAAAATGTTTATTGTGCTCTGTTTCTGGCAAGGGACTGCTTGAATAGACTTTCAAAATTAACATCACCTGGCCATTAAGGATAGTGTATCTTGTACTTCCTTGCAGAAGCAGAGCCTCCTCTTGGAGGTTTGCTTTGATGCATTGCGTGTTTGTGTGTTAGCTTTAGAGTTCACCTTGTCAATTGTTGGGCAAACATGAAGAAAGTGTGCCACAGAAACACCATCTGCTGTGCAATGGGAAAACAGTTTACTGTCTAAATGCCCTGCACTTTAGTTTCCACCTGCTGTGCAATGGGAAAAACGTATACTGTCTAAATGCCCTGCACTTTGGTTTGATTTTGTGTAGAATTGTAGTATTATCTATATACGCAACCTCCTTGAGTATTATTGATTCAATAAAGCATGTTATCAGCACTTGAATTGTTTTGGCGTTATCTTTGAGTTGTCTCAATGTTTGTCCTGTATGTAGTAGTACATTTTTGAAGATCAGCATACCATATGTATAGTAATTATAGTTAAATGTATATAGTTCACTACATATAGATAAGACAACATTTTTGTTACATAAACTCAATATGAAACGCAATTTAAATAAAAATAAATTGAATAAACTGCAAAGGTGGCACGTACACAATTACACAGTATCTTAAAATATACTTTTCTCAGAAAGGAACATTTTTCAGGTAGTAACCAGTGTTCTTTCCAGTGAATATTTTACAAAAAACAGCAACAAACAGTAAATTTATGCATTTAGGAGATGCAACAATTTCCTTGCACGTTTGCCTTTTTAAAGAAAAACACCATCCAGAACGTTTGGACATTTTTCACACAAAAGCTGATTTATATACAGTAAAGCATGTTTAAAATAACAATTCTTAATATTCATGTCCACCTTTCATCTTTTATGTTTATTTGTTTCGGATTAACGTTTTACATTTAAAAAAAAAGTCTGAAGCGAGTTCCCAGCCCAGTGGTGGTGCTGCCGCTTTACATTTAAAGCCACTGGTTACAACGGAGTTGTTTGCGTACATGTGGCAACTAACGACATGTACACGTGACTGGTTGCTAATAATTGTTTTTTAAACATTGAACAAAATACACATCTACAATGACACTGATAGATACTTATATAAGTATTAAGGCATATACCAGGCAAACAAAATACTAATTTTGTTAAAATTTACATATATTTAACATATATTATATATGTTAATTTACATATATATTTAATAAAATGTACATATATTGTGATATAGAATATACAGGAGAAAAGAAAAAGTATAATATGGGTCTTTTCATTCCTCTTCTACCAAATCAAGTTTTCTTATTCCCACAAATTTCTAGGCCTTTTTACTTCTTACATATTCCAATTATGGAAAATTAATTACAAATGAAGTCTCTTTAAAACAGAAATTAAAATATTTGTCCAGAATTAAAATTATATTAATGAGAAGGACATTCTTTTTATTATCTAACAGTATTCCAAACATGTTCTCCAACAAAATTAGGTTGGTTCTGGATTTGTCTCAAACCAATGACAAAGAATTCTGGAATAGACACACAAAAAGAAAATAACTGTCTTTTTTTATGTCAGCTTGACAGAAAATACAGTCATTGTCTTCAACATTAAAATCAAACTCAGATGCCATTAAATTTTTAAAATGAGTTTCCTTTGATTGGGAGCCACTGGAAAGCTAACATACTATATTCTCAATTTTTTAATTGTTGGCTTTTAAATTTGCAAAAATAAAAAATTATGGTATAATAAATCTACTGTTCCATACTGGGGTTATGTGTGATATAATTTCAAATACAGTAAAATCTGTTGAAGAAGGATAATCTGATTGGTAGTCAGGTAACCAGAAAAAAAGCCATTTAACATTCAACAAACCATGTATACAAGAAACAAATAAATTAAAAATAACAAAGAAATGCAATATTATAATCACTGTTGTTCTGTAATACAATAATACAACAACATCTTATACAAGTCCATCTTATATTGTTTGTGTCAAGTGCAAGAACAGAGAGAACTAGGGTCTGCCAGTCTTATTGCTCATAGGATACAAAGATGCAGATGATGATTGCAGATTCCCATCACCTTCTGGCTGATGCTGACTGTGATAATCATTAGGTGGAACAAGCGTGATCATCTGACTGAACCAGAGCTGGGTTTGTCTGTCCCAAGTGTCCCTGTGAACTCGTGGTTGAGAGATGGAAAAAAAACAAGCTGATATTAGCATATAGCCGCTTGCATACAATGTAAAAGTTATACAAAAAGATAAATGTTAGTGTTTGGTTTCAGTTGAGCTAAAGATTACAGCATAAACATGTTTGAATAAATAAGGTAAATGCCTGGTCAAAAGGAAAAATTAAGAGATAGGTTGTGTCACTATTATAAATCACTGTTGATAAAACACCCAACAAATCTGGAAGAAATTGTAAAGTATCCACCTTGTGGTGGCGTAGGGTATAATAATTAACTCACAAAACAGTATTTAATTATCCAGCTTCCTATCAATTTGTAATTGCCTAGCTAATTTTATGCATGTTAGATATAGTTAGATTAATATTTTACTTTGTCTCTTAATAGTAACAACTCTACATAATCTCAATAATAATAATAACTTGCCTTTAAAGGTCTGTAGGCTGTCAAGATGTCATTCGGTTAATATCTCTGACAAAACTGTCCATCAGTGCCAGCAACAATCTCGATCTGAAATTTCATTCTTGCAACCAAGTAAATTACAATTTCTCCAAACACATGAACACGGTGCTAGAAATGATGCTACTAATGGACAAAAATTGGACAAATTTTAATGGTCTTGCCCTTCCACAGAGGATATATGTGCGTATATGCGTGTTAAACTGCCATTATCTTGCGGGTAACTAGTTAACTCACAACTGCGTTCATCTAAACCTACAAACTGAAGGGCTGAATCGCCTCTGATAACACGTGAAACGGAGATTGATTTTCCGCCACTTAATTTTTTAATTCATCTTTCAGTCTGTACAGCAACATAGCATTGACTGAAACAGAGTAAAACGATCAGTAAAAACCTTCAGTGTTATAACATTACACCAGCATTACTGTATGAAACGTTACCTAACGTTACATTAATAACGTAAAAGATTTAAATCATACCACCATGTTAAATCCACAATCACGAAATAATTGAACCGGCCAGTGTTCATTTAAGTTCTAGCAACTTGTTAAAACGGGTCTTAAGAGCAATAACATGTTTAATGGATGTACTTCTCACATTAGTTAGTAGTGGTAAGCAGTGAAGCTCACGGGAGCTCATGAACCGGTACAATTATAAAGATCTCAAATATTATTATTGATAAATGGTCCTGGTTCTGAGAGAAACATCGCAGAAGACAGACACTGACCGTTTCGCTTCTCCTGAAGAACTTGAATCAGGTTTTTCCTCAAACTCGTCTGTGTGGATTTCCCGCCGCTAAAACACACAACACGCGCGACCCGCGTTAATTTAACATGAACGCGCTTTCTATCATTAAACACTATTTAATTATTGAACGATTGGTAACGATGTAAATAGTTAGATACATAGAAATACAGATAAATAGGTAAATTTATATTCAATTTAAATTTAAATTATATAGGTAATTAAAATAAATAGGTAATTTATATTCACTTACCGTAAAATCATGACGCTGAGGGCTGCTTGAACTTCAAGTCTGTGGACAAATAAAGAATCCAGAAAATTAACCAACAAACAGTGTCGACCCAGTAACTGATTCAAAATAACCCAACCAGACGTTTAACTGTGAATGACCCCTTTAAACCCATTTAACCCAGCATCAACCCAACAGTGCGTTTATAGAAACAATGTTTTTCAACCCTTTAATTCACAGATTACATATCCTCCATAACGCTCCGGTTCTGAGGTCTTCAATCTTCTCATTGAATTTCATGAGAACTGCTGCATTTCCAAACCTCCGCAATATTCTCCCACTATTTGTCTTGAGTCAAACCTCACTGTTAATAAGTTAATAACTTGCAGCAAAGTTGCGTTGGAGATGTCGGCGTCCTTGGTTGGAGTAATATAAGAGGCATCTCGTCGTCTCCAGCGCCTGAAAAGAAATAAGCGCTGTAGTATTGTGTTTAATTAGTCCATTAAATTCGCGAGACCAGTTTGTGTGACGATATCAATAAAATATAATGGTATAACCAGATCTGCCAGAGCTTAGCGAAACACGTGCGCCCTGCCCGCCATCTTGCTGAAACTCTCGCCTAAAAAATAAACTTGACTTTTTACTAAAACCCCTAACGACAAACCTTCTTTCAGTAAACGGTATTGCACGTAGTTTGTTTCGAGTAAAACCAAATACATTGTCTTTGTAATAAATTTATTTTACCCGCCGAAATCACCGGCGTATGAACGACATCGTGGTAATAAATTTGTATTTTAGCAGAGCAGTGACGACACCTCAAATACTGTGACGTGACTGTTGGTTAACATGTAGTTTAAATGGGTCGTTTACTCACTTTTACATAAGATTAATTTAAATTTAAAAGCTTCAACTGGGCGTTCGGCGGGAATAAAATGTGAGCATAAAAAGTAAGACAGCGGTAAAACACGTGTGGACGCTGGACATGCTAATACGCCATGACTTCATTAATATGCTAATATCCCAATTCCCTAATGACATTTAGGAATATATAAGATACAGCAGATGTCCGCAACCTTCATTTAGCGAATTGGTTGAACTAAATTTAAGGTCAATTAAAATACAGAACGGGAAAAATCAAACGAATTCAACGATATAAGAAGCTCAGCCGCGACCGACTGCTCGCTCACTACACCTGCGCCACAGGGTTGCCAGGTTTGCGTTACAAAACCACCTTTTATAGCCGCAGTCATAATACAAAATATTCCCATCCCATACCTAAAATACATATTTTAAAGTCACTGTTATGAGTTACACATAATTTTTATAAACTTTTAAAATTACTGTATATTAGAGTAAATCTTTAAATACTTATATTTCAGTCAAATAAAATGTGCTTAAAAAAGACGGACCAGGCAACACAGCGCCACTTTAAATTTTTTCCTGTCAGGTCATCCAATCAGCAATAAGTATTTCATGCCCTGAAGCACCTGATATTTCCGTTAAACCTGAAGTGTTTTCTGATATTTCAGCATCGTGTTTTTACATTATTCGTGTCCTCTGTCGTGTTTTGTTTTTATATTTATCACTTGTTTAATCTTTTGTTTTTATTTTCCGCTCAGGTAAGTAAGTTTAAATCATAACGTTACGCAGTTCGTACAGGATACGCGAGAATGCGCTATGTTAAGTTGCCAACGCCGTGCGTATGTTTTTATACATATTATAATTATTTGATTAGAGGTTTGGACCCTTCGCTTGTGTTTTTGGATCGTTTCAACTACAGGTAAGATGATGGTTTCAATTTGTAAACTTTTGCTGTGTAGTCCTGATACAAATGAATATACATACTGCTGATGCGGTGATACAAAGTCAGATCTTGTAATTATTGGCATATTTTATAGATAATGTCACAATTTCATAATAGTTTCCAATAGTCGAGTGAGTGTTTGCGGGAATTTTGAGTTGTCATCATAGTGTGTATGGCACATACTAATGTGTGCTGGACTGCGCTTAAGACGGTTCGTATTCGCTTAACGTGGGTTAATGTATTTAGACAATGATATGAGAAGATTTAATTCAGTAAACACTTTATTCACTAAACATGCACATGCACGCAGATAATATAAACGCAACTCGTTTAATTTCGGTTAAGCGTTTTCTCCCCATAGAAGACCGTTCATAGAAAACGCTTAACTTGCCTTAATGCTCATCTGCGTGCATGCACATAGTATGTTTAATTAATTATGTATATACTGAATTAGACCTTTATATATCTTAACACATTAAGTAACGTTAAGCGTATAATGGTTTTCTCTGATGAGAAATGGCTTAACGCGTAACTAACCCAATTGTGTTGTTAACCCTGTTGCTGTTTTAAGTTTACTACATATAAATCTTAAAATATTCCCCCCATTTCTTAGTGTTTTGAGTTTGGTTAACGATTTATTCTCACTTTACTAGAACATTTCAGTTGAATCTATTTTATTAAATCTGTTTTTAGTCTGATTTTTTAGATGTTTAAACGTGGTTTATACTGCTACTGTTATAGGATGATTGTTTGCTGCTGTTATTTATACTGCTGAGTTTTTGTATTAATGCTGCTTATGTCTTTATTTATACTGCTGTGTTTGTGGATTAATGCTGCTTATGCTGTTATTTATACTGCTGAGTTTTTGTATTAATGCTGCTTATGTCTTTATTTATACTGCTGTGTTTGTGGATTAATGCTGTTTATGCCGTTATTTATACTGCTGTGTTTGTGGATTAATGCTGCTTATGCCGTTATTTATACTGCTGTGTTTGTGGATTAATGCTGCTTATGCCGTTATTTATACTGCTGTGTTTGTGGATTAATGCTGCTTA
>JAZGTK010009130.1:0-17554 GCA_036877625.1 Ambastaia sidthimunki | reverse complement strand
GAATGAATGAATAAGCAAGTTGACCTGTATGTGAGTCACAGCAATTGACGCAAAATGATAACACTATTATTAGAAATCAAAGAAAAAACATTCATAGCCAGAACAAGACTAGTTATCACAAAACCACCAATACCATCAATGCTGAAACCACACTGGGGTATATTTAGTCTTGGGGCAATTGCATTAGGTAGATTGTAACAAAAAAGTTATAATCTAAAGTAGATTATATAGTAAAGATTATAAAGTATTGTTTCATTAATGTTAATCCAGGGCAGGTTGTCACATTTGTTGTAGACGTTTATCATTTTATTATTAGTTTAAATTAAATTTATTAAGTTTAATAACACTGGTCTGATTTGTTTGTGTGTTCAATTCGTGTTACCCACAATTTTCTGACCTAATCTAAAATCAGATATAAATGTTCGCACCATGTTTCCCACCAGACGTAAATCTAACGTCGCTAGACAGACTTCCTACTCCTGCTGCGGTTGCTATGGCTATGGTTGGTGGGCGGTACTTACAGGCAATCTGTGATTGGACAGAGAAAATGTCGCTCAGACAGGCGTACCAATCAGAGCAAAGTGTGATCAAGTCGAGGGCGGGATTAGTGGGAGTACCGCCCCGTACAGCGAGACAGACTCCCAGCTGTAAATCTCGCCGTCTGGCCGTGACTCTTCACTGGCGGCCCGTCGGGTGACGTGTGTTGTTGGGTTGCGGGTCCGATCCGCACCGCTGTTATCGACTCGGACGAAACCTTGTGATACAATTCAAATTAACAAGCTTTTCGTCCAGAAATTACGGAATTTACACTTGGGATTTAAGGGTAAGCTTTTATATTTATTGTTTTGTATTGTGTACAACGGAAGCACGTATTTGTTCGTTTTATATTTAACGCAATATTTAACATGCAATATTTATTTATTCTTTGCATTTGTTTCCTGTGTTACTATTTGCTCCTTCCTTACAGTAAAACACATTAAACGTTTTATTTAGTGTATAAACCTATACGATCATTTTCGAGCACTTTAGTTGCATTTAAAACGTGACGTTTGATATTATCCTTTATAAACCGTGTCCTCTTTAAATAATAAGATATAATGATAATAAGCTTCATAATAAGATTGATAAGCTTAATAATTGATTTTGTTCATACGCTGTCAGATCAAATATAAAATGTGTATTTGTTTAACGTATTATTATTATTATTGCGTTGCTCATATTTCAATGTTTGCATTTGTAATATTAACACAATATCATAATAAGGATGTTTTATCACTTAATGAAACGCGTTGCTTTCACAGTTTGTTGTGAAATGTGAAAGTGTCATTGGGGTGGTAACATATGGGGGTCCCGCAGGGGTCTCTGCCAGAATTGAATGTCATTACTACAGCAGAGGGGGGAGGGGCGGGGCTCTGACTGCGAGGAATGGCTGTGGGCGGGGCGAGGGGCGGGGCTTAAGGCTGTGCGTAATCGGACCCGTGGGGGGGGGGGGGTGGAAAGTCTATAACATGCAGTCACAACACATTACAGTATTACAGATATGATTAATTTGCTGACGAAACACAAAACCAGACACGCCCCTTTGACAACAACCAACCACTAACCTTTCTGGAAATAAGTTTTATAAGGTCTTATAAAAATGATGTATATATTATTGCTTTTTATAGTTTTACATTATGAATCAATTGTTTTAATGGTCAAATTCAATGTTAATGAATGTTCTTTTATCATTTCATCAATGCCATTAACCAATGTTTCTACTATAAAACTATAAAGTAGATTTTACAATCAAATTTGCAACGTTCAAATATACAATTTGTAGAATTTAGTTTTCTTTTTTGTGTTATACAGACACATTGTTAATACAACACTAATACAAATCAGTGTTTGTTTGTTTTTTTAATTTGTTAATTTTACATGTTAATTTGCAATCCTACTTATTCAAAGCATAATGTTGGCAGTTTAGTTGTCAATATGCTCATGTTTTAAATAAGGTTTTTATTCAAGACAACTGTTCAAATATTGTAAAATCCACGCCGGCAGTTATCTGGTTTCCAGTTTAGTTTTGATTATTCAGCTTCTGTATATTTAATCATTCTGTGACGCTTGTTTTGATTTTCAGAGTCTTTTGGGAAAAATTGGAAGGCAGTCCTTCACCATGATCCACTTATAAAAAGCCCTGCTTTCCTGAGACTTCTTCTGCATACACTGTGTATATTTCTGTCACTGGAGACCACTTACAGATATCCATAGAAAACATTATGGCAACTACAGCGAATAACCGCCCAGCCGCCCCCAAGGACCAGACACTCCTCAAAGTCCCACTAAAGAGGCTGATGCGGGGTAATGGCACAGACGCCACACCCATCAAAAAGCGTGTGATGGCTGCGCTCAATCTATCCTGCAAAAAAATTCCACAAACCTCTCTCGGCTGTAGTGGTGCTTGTGGGTATCAGGTCTCCAAGGCAACGAACGAGATGGAGGCCACTCCAGATCTGAGCCCTGGTTTGAAGCACACTCTAGCGCAGTTCTCTCTGAGCAGCCAGTCTTCTCTCGGTGGCCCGGCTGCGTTCTCGGGTCAACACGGTCAGTATAAGATGGCGCCTCCTCAGGCCCAAGGAGGTATTGCTGGGGGGCCCCTTCTCATCCCCCCTGACAGCTCCACAGACCTTGGCCTCTGCTGTCTGGAGGGCGAGACCATCTCCTGCTTCTCCGTGGGGGGTGAACTGCGTCTTTGCCTCCCGCAGCTGTTGAACACCGTTTTGAGGGAGTTCACCTTACAGCAGATCAATTTAGTTTGCGATCAGCTGTATTTGTACTGTTCCCGTTGTGATGCCACACAGCTGCATGTCCTCAAAGTGATGGGCGTCCTTCCACCAGGAACCCCATCCTGTGGCCTCATCACGCTGACCGACGCCCAGCGCCTCTGCAACACTTTGCTGCACCCAGGTGAGGAACCCTCACCAGAACCTCACAAAGGTCACGGCTCTGAGGAGGAAGAAGAGAAAAAGAGTGAATCTGGAGGATTTTGGGTGGAACACCAATGTTTGGGGAAGTGTCAAGGTCTGTTCGTACCCCAGCTTTATTCCGGCCCGGATGCGGCCTGCATCCGCTGCTCCCTGTGTTGGAAGCTCTTCTGCCCGGAGCGGTTTGTCATGCACTCGCACCGACAGCCGGACAAACGCACGTGTCACTGGGGCTTCGACTCGGCTAAATGGGCCTGTTATCTGCAGCTGGCACAAAGACACCTGGGAACAGAAGATGAAGAGAAACTGCAGAAGTCTCTGGAGGACATGAAGTCAAAGTTCCAGCAGGAGAAGAGACAGACACATCTGGTAAGAATCTTAAATTGTGTATAAGAAACAGCAGTTGAATGTACATGGAGAAAGTATTATTTTAAATGCTGTCAAACTCTTAACTTTCTACTTGCATTAATGACATTTAAGCAACATATGTTGCAGTAGATAAGTTACAAAACAACATCAGACACGCAAAAATAAAAAACATTGGCTTGTAAAGTGAATCACATATAGGTGTGAAAATAAGCCCCGCCCCCCAAATCCTCTATTTCTTTTTTTGCAATTTGTAAAAAAAAAAGTACAATTGTAAACAAGCAAGCAAGTGAAAAAAGGTTTTTAAAACAGCATAAATTAAAAGCAGCATAACAAATACTACCAAAATGTATCAGTGCTTCACATTTTTATAGTATATATTGTTCACATTACAGTGTTTCATGAGGTTTAAGCTGTAAGCATGTATTTTTATTAAAGAACTGTATGCAGCACAGAGCCATGGCTTCAAAAGGGAGTTTATGTCTCACTACTAAGTTTCTGAAAATGCTTTCAGAGTAAAGCAAACAGCAAATGTAATGTTGGGTCAGCTGAATCCAGCTCTCATGTCGCACCAGATGTTTCCCTCCAAAGGAAATGGCTGAACATGGTTTAAACCGGGTCACTAGACTCTCAAACTCCTTCTGACGGAGTCTGCACAAACAGCGGGAACCACGGCAACAGGGAAGAGAAACAGAGAGATGAGAGTGGGAGGGAGGAAAGAGGAAAAAAGAGAAAGAATGAGCAAAAGAGAGAGAATCTAAGACATTCTGTTACATGTGCCTGCAGAAATCTGCTCCCCCTTTTCACCCAGCAGGACTTCCGTCCAGCCAATCGGAACGCAGGCCACTGGCCCCAGCCTCCCTCCCAGCCAATGAATTTCCAGAGCATTCAGTGAATTCCCATCTCATTATATAATGCTTAGCCAGGGACTCAACAACATCCCCAGCAACTGTTCTCAGAAAAGTCGCCTCTGCAGATAAACACAGAACTGTTTGAGGGAAACATTTAATATGCAATATAAAATATACAGTACAATATAGCTTTATAGGAAATAGCCAAGGTCTGTCAATTAAATAGTGACGTTTTGTCACAATATAACACCTGTTTGTCTGTCTGTCTGTCTGTCATGGTCACCCTTCATGTGTTGATCATAACGGTGTCATTCTGAGTATGTTGGTTGAGAGATGAACAGCCTGTAATGTGTTTTAATGACGAGGTTGAGATTGAGGTTGAGGTTGAGGTCAGGTCAGGAAGATTAATCGATCAGCCTCGCAGGCAGATCTGGTGCATTCACCGTGTTTCACGAGGTCACAAATGAATCATGTCATTGTTGGAGCGTATTAGGAGTGAGTCTGTCATGTCGTAAATAGCTGTGTAGATTAGAGTCCTCGTGCCACGAGGTCCACGTGACCGCCCCCAGACAGCCCACCCTTCCCCCCGCCGAGCCGTCTGGAGCTCTCGCACATGACCTCACATGTAAACGTACGACAGCTTGTGTTGTTTTTTAAATAAACCTGCAGCGCCTGTTTCGTTTCCAGGAGATGTAAACAAACCCAGCTAACAGGGAATGTTCTCTAAAGGTTCTCTCAAAGATATTGTAATCTGGCAGTAACATTAGTAGAACATTTTTTAATGTTTTAATCTTTAATGTAATATATACATCAAAAAAGTTTTTCTTAGGTTGTTAGTTGAACATTTTAAAAACGTTACAGAATTAAAAAATGTTTGAGTGGTGTTCTTTTAACAAAGCAATAATGTTAATACAGTGTCTGTAGAACTGAACATTTTGAACGCTCCTAGAACATTCAGAAGTTACTTAATGGAAACATTACGGAAACATTCTTACAACCTACTGCCAGTTCTATAAAAGAACTTTAAATGTTTCGAGTGAAGCTCTTTAGCGCGGAAAGGTTTCAGAAATGTGCTTCCTAACCACAGCTGAGGGACTTTTCAGTACGTGTGAATTGTTACTCTGTGACCATAAAGGAAATTTTTTTCATCTGAGCCGTGTGGGTGTGCGGTTTGTTTTTTTAAAGTACACACAAGCTCTGAGTTTGTGTGTGTCATGCAAGCTGTTTAGTGAGACCTGGTTGCTCAGATGGCTGATTTACATGAAAGCAGCTTACATTACAGTTTGTTGATAGAAAAATTGTCCAGCGTTCACGTAACTTTTGTCTGTATTTAGAGAGTAAAACATAACAGCACAGATATCAAACATTGAACATGTCAGAATAAGACAGTTAATTCAGAAAAACTAGTGTCACGAGAATATAAAGGGCTTACAAAGGTTATGTATTTATCAATATTTTGAATATTTTGTCTTCTATAACACGTGAACAACAGGGAGGCAGGCGGGTCATCCTATCATGTGAGAAACTGTGAGAAAACGCAGAGAAATAATGTGTGATTTGTATTAACACATAACGGGTTAATCAATCAATCACTGTTTGTCAGTCAAACCAGGTTAACAAGTTTCTGTCTCTCTGTCAGGGAGTTTCTCCACCTGCCCTTGTGTTGGATTCACGACTGCTTGCCAGTGTTAAGGAGGACAGAAGTCATGCTGAATTAATGTGGCAGAGGTAACGTCTGTTCATTCTTCAGGCTGTATTTCACTGCAAAAACAAGAGATAATTATAATTTTGCATAAATAAAGTCTGTGTGTATGACCATTACAATTTTTGCATGAAAGATTATTACTATGTGTTGAGTAATGTGTCAAAATGATGATTCTTGTTACTGTTAATAAACAAAATAATATTTTTTTCCATTATTTACCCTTATGTCATTCTAAACTAAAAAGACCCGACAGTTTTGCTTCTCGAGGAACACAAAAGAAGATATTTTAAGTATGTTGGTAACCAAACAACACCCATTGACTTTCATGGTATGAACACAAAACATTTCTCAAAATATCTGTTGTGTTCCACAGAAGAAAAAATTCATATAGGTTTGAAATGACATGAGGGTGAGTAAGCGATGGAAGAATTTAAATTTTAAGTGAACTATCTGTTTATTGCAAAACAATTTTTCAACAATGACTATTGATCATGGGTAAGAGATAACTGGTAACCTGGACAAAACCACTTCTTGTTTTATTGTAAATGTTTAAAAGCAAAGCAGAATATATTCAGTATTGTTGTAGCAGACAGTAACTCACTTTGTTGTTCTCTCCAGCTGGTACCAGTCTGTGCCTGATAAACTGGTAGGTAACAGCCTGGCACGACACCCTGAGTGTGCGTCTGAAAAAGAAACATGGTCTCCAGGAGAAGAGAAGGTTGAGGGCCCAGCCAAACATGGAGGCTGTCCTGGTAATTTGAGTCAGGATGGAGACAACACTGACCCCAAAACACCCACCTTTTCAGGTTTGTTCTCTCATGGTTATCAAAAAAATGTCCTTGCAGTAACATTAGTAGGGCTTTTTTAATGTTGTATATCACATATATCAAAACCATTATTCTTATGTTGTTAGTGAAATGTTTCAAAAAGTTACAGAAAAAAATGTTTGAACACTGTTCTTAAAACCAAACAATAAAGTTAATACTACTATGTTGAAAACATTCAAAATAACATTTTTGTTACTTAATGGAAACATTCTTACAACCTAAAATTGTTAGCTGGGCCAACCAGTAGAACATTGTGCTCGCAACACTAAGGTTATGGCCTCAATCCCAGGAAACACACTTACTGATAACAACGTATAACTTTTGATAACAGCGCATACATAAATGTAAAATGTTTCACAAGAGCTTTTCTTATGTGTGATACAGGGGAGGAACAAAGTCAAACATCTGGCCAATCAGATGACGGCAGTCCAGAGGAATGGCAAAAATTAGACATGTCAGCTTATAAACAGCATGCTGATGTAAACGGAGCAGATAATAAGGACAGCATGGTGTTGGAACTCCTTCAGATGTACAGTGCTCAGCACCAGAAACTTCAGTCAACACTACACCGACAGAAACAGCTTGAAAAGGTTTTTGCAGTGCAATACGAACAGAATCTGTTTTCAGCATCTCATTTGTCTTTGTGTCTGAGAGTTTTGATGTCTCATTTTCCCTCCATCGCTTTGTTACCTAAAAACAGGAGCTCCAGATTTTCCATCGAGGTGAAGCCGTAGACCGCCGTGACCTGCAGGGGGATCTGGAGGCCGTGCAGACTGAGCATGCTCAGAAGCTGGGCGAGGTCCAACAGGAACAGAGAAAGCTGAAGTCCAGACTGGAGCAGCTGAGGACGCAGGGCTGCAGATGCAAAGATCTGGTTACTGAGCCACACCAGGAAACCATCTATGCCAAACAGGTACTAACCAATCACACTCACCCAACCCGTTACCTACCGGGTCTATGGTTTACCATGCTGTTCTAATCCTAACATATAATAAACAAGTGTTTTTAAAGGAGTGGTTCACCCATAAATGAAAACTCTCGCATCATTTTCTCACCTCCATGTCATTTTAAACTTGTATGGCTCATTTGCTTCTAAGGGTCACAAGAATACACAACAAAGATATAACAAAATATAGCATTTTGAAAGTCGTTAGTAACCAAACAACTTTGGCCCCATTGTCTTCCTTTGTATGGACACAAAACCACTGAGACATTTCTCAAAATATCTTCTTTTGTGTTACAAAAGAAAAAAAGTCCAATTATGTTGAAATGAAGTAAATTATGGAAAAACTTTCAGTTTTGCATGAACTATCCCTTTAAAATGTCTACATCTTAATATATATAAAAATGAGAGGATTTTTGGATGGGCATTGAACCTGGGATTTGTCCTGATCTGAGTTATTTAAATGCATATACCTGTATTTGACCCACAACTTTTCTTGTGCTTGTGAAGTTATCAGAACTGCGTCACAGACTGGACCGGGCCGAGGAGGACCGCGAGGAGCTGCAGGAAGAGCTACGCAGGGAAAGGGAGGCCAGAGAGAGGCTGGAACACACCATCGCTGAGCTCAAACAACAGATGAAGGAGTCCGTACCCTCTGCCTCATTGGACAGTCCCGTGTCTTTAGCCTCCAGCGACACGCATATGTTGCCGACGCCTTAGCACGATGTGTGGATGAGTTATCAATGCGTAATCTGACTTTCAGGAATTTGAACACTTTCGGAAAACTTTCCGGAATTCCTGGAATCATAATTCCTGGTTTTGGATGGCTCGACTATAGAGTTGGATGTCTAATTTGTTTTTATTGCAATTCTATGGAACAATTATGGGCCATCCTGACTAAGTTTGGGTTTATCCTGTTTATTTGTTTAAGGAAAAAAGAGGAGTTCCTATTGGTTGAACTGATTATTTTGGGACGTGAATATGGATTTAAGGAGTTTGCATACAGATTTGATGGTTATCGTCATTATGCAAACACCCCTGCTAGCATACAATCAACACCAATTTATCAGTGCAAGCACTACTGATAGCAAAAGAAAAACCAGAAAAGTTTAAAAATACATCACAAGCAAACATTGTTTTTAAAGGTATTTATTGTTTATGGATGTTATGTGAAAAATAATGTCAAATTATTCATATTTAACATTCTTTTGTCGTATACGTTTATATTTTTATGTAAGCTATGCTCAGTATGAATGTAAAATATATATGCATGTGTACTTTCAAAAATATGGATAAATATAATAACTGTTTACACTGTGGTATAAATTTAAAGGGTATGATACTGTAAATAGCAGAAAATGTTTTCTAAGCCATTTCCAGTGAATGTTTTACCTTCTTTAAAGAGCACCAAAATCTTTTCTTTCTCACTTAAAGAATTTTAACAACAGGAATAACTCTTAAACACTTCAGTAAAGGAAATGATCTTGTAATTTACGTTCTATAAAACGTCTAGACAAATAAGATTTACCTGTACTTTGCTCAGAGCGAGATGCTATTTTTCTGCGTGTGAGAAAGAAAATGATTAACAGACGTCGTTTGACAATCAGTGTGTCGATCTGTAATTGCTTTTAAATACAAAACGTAAAAATAAGCTCAATTTAAAAGTTGCTACCTCAAATTAACACACACAAATATATACGTATATACAAAAATATATAAAACAATACAGGTGGATGGAGAAATTAGGTGTAGGACTGATAAATACCTCTGTGCTGCTACAATGACTTTCTTCATATGGTTTCTTCCATTTTTTTCGCAGATGATCTAAAGATGCATGTGAGATTGACAAAATGTACATAAAACACATATATAAGTACATATATAATATATACCATACAGATATTCTGAGTATTATTTTCTAACCTTTGAGATGAACATGAATTCATATTAATGTTGTCAAATACAAAAGGATTTTAAAAATGGTTATATTTGCCAGTGCCATCTTTTGTGTGTATCGTGTGACCTTCATCCTACCTCCTTGTGATCAATACACTCCGCATCCTCACCAGGTTTTGTATTTTGCCATTTTTCGTACATTATCTCATTGAAAATTATATACCATTGATGTACCATTGGAGAAAACAATAAAATATATATATATTATATATGTTTGCTTGATTCAACTGGCTTGTATTATGCTGGCTTGTGCATTTACTTTTATTAGTTTATGTTTGTTAATAAAACATCAATGCAACTACAATTTCAACCAAAATATTTCAATATATCTTTCTTAAAAGTTGAATTTATAGCATTTTTAGGTGATTTCTACAACTAAATAACCAACAGTTGCATCTGTAAACAAAGGAAATGACTCGGGTCTGAATGTCACATAATGACTGTAGTAACTATGGCATTTTGGTGTAAACTCGTGGTTTCCATGGTAATGTCTTTGTAGTAGAAGTAACAAACAAGTTAACCATCCCCAGAGTGCACTCAAACCATTCCTGTTTTTAAAGACCGCAAGCTTTTAAATGAATAACAGAGATTGAGCTTTTAAAGTGACTCATGTGACAGATGCTTGTTTACAGTGTTGCTGTACCTGTCGCGTCAGCACTTCCGGGATCCGGGACGACTGAATGACATTCACGAATGCGACTAAATCTACTTAAAAAAAAACATCGTGCATGTTTAAGTTATAAAGATTGCAAGAAATACTACAAGGTAGGAACGACAAAAAGTCATTAACATCATCTGAACGTTTGCAGGCATGACGATTTTAAAATAAATCCTGTTAAACTGAACAGCAGGATGTTACAAAGTAAATAATAAACTAATCGTTTGAAGAAAGGTTCGTGCAAACACGAATGCATTGATGCAACTCATATTTTCTATTAAAGCATATAATAATAGCACACACGTGTAAAGTTTACTTGTTTACCTTCAGATATCTTCAGACATTAGCGAGAACAGCAGAAAGCAATGAATTCAACAGGTATGTTTTGCCACAAATATTTCCGGTTCACATTTTACCTCCAGTTATAGACAAATAGCTAATATCAAATCAATTATTCATAAATACGATTAGTTTTGCATTGTGATGTTTTTTGTTTTTATTGCATTTAAGCACATTTTACCCCTCAGTTCTCATTAATGTTATGGGAAAGATAATTATAATTATATAAAATATATGAAAATGACATAATGGTTAACAAGCATTGTGGTAGGATTATGTTTATTACTTTAAAGCTATGTTCATATTATTTTGTGTGGTATTTATTTACAATCATAAAACTTCAGAGTCTTCCAAAGGGAGTCAGAAAAGGTCTCCACTGGATCTTATCATGAACCAGCTCAGAAGAAAAGCCTCTTTCACGGAGAGAAAGAAACCAGCCGTTGGCCGACTCTTCCGCCCATCAGACAGCAGTGACAAGAAAAACGGAGGAATACCTGAACAGAAGGAGACTGAGGGCAGTGAAGGAAAACAGAACATTCAGCCTGTAAAAGGTGAGGCCCAGCTAACAGGGAACGTTCCCAGAACGTCCTCTCAAAGTTCTTGTAGAGCTATCAAAAAAGTTACCTGCAGTAATATTAATAGAATTTTATTTAATGTTATATATCATATATCAAAAATGTTATTCATAAGTTGTGAGTGAAATATTTGAACAACGTTAAAGAATTAGAAGAATTTAAAAAACTATGAAATTAAAAAATACTTAGAATAACGTTAATGTAATGTCTACAAAACTGGACGTTTTGAACAGTCCTAGAACTTTTAAAATTAATCAATCTAAAGTTGGTGGGGGATGGTGTCACAGGTGCATTTAAAAGCAGGATACCACAAATATAGTCTGACAAATATTTCTTATTCTTCAGAACTCAGTGATGGAGATGAGGAGACAGGTTCTGTGGTGGGATGGGGTCGCGTGAAGCAGTTTGTTCAGAAGTTGGGGAAAACCCCTCACAGTCAGAATCTGAGTCTGAGCCACTGTGATCTGACAGCCACTGATGTGGTGGAACTGGGTGGGTGTCGTGTTTTTCTCACATGCACAAGAGCAAACTTGTTTCTGAATTTCTAATTGTTGTTTTGATGTTACCTCAGCCACCTTGCTGCCGTTCCTGGCTCAGCTGGAGGTGATGGATCTCTCCTGGAATGATCTGATGGGAGGTTCTTTGAAGGCACTTACGGCCCATCTGCAGCATGTGAAGAAGTTGAGAGTTCTGAGACTGTGTAACTGCAGACTGACAGCTCAAGACCTCACTGCTCTTGGTACAGGAAGTTATTTTTTAATGACTTAGCAACCCTAACGGAAGTGCAGCCCCAGCTAATAATTTTAGTTTGTATAAATGTTTCCCTTCCGTTACGTAACAACATTATGTTACCAAAACATTTAAAGTGTTATTTTGAAAGTTCTAGTAACATTTAAAATTGTTGCAGTTTTATAGACGTACTATTATTGCTTGGGTATAAGAACATTATTCAAACCATTTTTAAAACAACTTTTTTAAAACATTCACTAACAACTTAAAAATGAGGTTTATGAGATGTATGATATATAACATTAAAAAACGTTCTACTAACATTACTGCAAGAACATTTTTGAGACTTTGAGAGAATGTTAGCCAATGTTTTAAGAATTCTCCCTGTTAGCGTGGAATTTGATTCTCAAGCCACGCCTCACTTATATATTTTAGACATTGTACATGTGCATTACTATAAAATTATTTGAAATATCTTGAAATAGCAATTAAATACCAACCCTTGGTCACACTTGATTTATTTGACTCTCTCCTGTAGTTAAATATATGAATATATCCTAAAGGAAAATTAGTAATTAGTTTTCTTCAGCAGTAAATAGTTTGATCAATTTCATTCATGGTAAAACCAAACTGGTGAACTTCTCTGTCTTAAATGATATTCCAGGTGAGTCTCTTGACTGCGTTCCTCTAATGGAGGTGCTAGATTTGTCCTGGAATGTTGGCATAGGTGCAGGAAAATTCCAACACTTCACAGAACACCTCCGTCCTGACAACAAACTGAAAGAACTCCGTCTGGTGGACTGTCAGCTCTCAGAGGCCGACTTCACATCGCTGAGTAAGAAGCAATATGTTGAAACCTCTTAATGATGCAAACTGGAGTGGAACCTTTAAGTTTTCCATGCAAATTCAAAGACTCTTAAGGTTAAAAGCTTTATGGATTCTTATAAACTCAATTGAGTGATACATTGTTCAAGTAAAACCCATAATGAATTCTGTGTTCTTTGTCAATTCACTATTGATATTTTTCTCCAGGTCATGTTCTTCCCATGTTGTCTAGCCTGGAGGACTTAGATCTGTCCAGTAACAAGCTCCTAATGAAGGGAATGGAGAACTTTAGTTCTTCTCTGAGTTCTGCTCCACACCTGAAGACCCTCAAACTGAGCATGTGTGGACTGAATAAAGACAGCCTCAGAATTCTGGGTAAATCTAATTAGCACCGTTTTTTAGATTTTGTATTAACGCTATTGCTTGTTAAAAGAATGTTATTCAAGCTTTTTGAATTCTGTAACATTTTTATGGTTTTAATGATTTTCAGAACAGAAAGATAATGTTGTCATTTTTTTCTGTGATATGTTGTAAGGTGAAGCTCTCAGGTTCATTACTGTACTACAGCACTTAGATCTGTCCTGCAACAAGGAAGCGAGCGGAGGTCTCACCTCACTGGCCCCGAACCTTTCTCACCTCACACACTTAAGATGTCTGGACATGCATTTGTGCTGTTTAACACAAGAGGATCTGTTGGCTTTAGGTACAAAAAATGTGTTACTGGTGTTTTTACATTCTGTATATCATATCAGATTTGTTGATTCCAACAGCAAACTTTTTTCCTTTGCTGTCAAAAATACTTGTGGAGGAAACTGTATCTGAAACTCTTTCTTCCAGTCCAGGCAGCTCCATCTCTGAAAGAACTTAGGGAGCTGGATTTGTCCTCCAATAAAAGTGTGGGAGATACTCTCCAGAATCTTCTGCATTCCCTGCCTCTCCCTCAGATATCAAGACTCCCACTGAACAACTGCTTCTTGAGCACACCAGCGTGTCACGCTCTCGGTACGAAACAAAACAAATCCAGAAAACATTAAAAGGGAAATTGTTATAAATGAATGGGTTGTGATAGAATTGCGTGTGTTTCTCAAAGCTGCCACAATGTCGATGCTGAAAGAGCTTGAAAGTCTGAACTTGTCTTGGAACAAGAGTGTGGGGGGAAAACTGGGGGAACTTTTGGAGCCACTGCAAACAGACTGCAAACTACAGGAACTTCATCTGAGCAGCTGTAGTTTAACCACTGAGGATCTGCTACACCTGGGTGAGCATTGCTGTATTTATCCTGTAGCTCAGTTGGTAGAGAGGGTGTTAGCAACACCAAGATTGTAGGTTTGATTTCCAGAGAACACAAACAGGAAAATTATACCTTAAATGCACTTTGTTGCAGAAGATAAAAATGTCCCTCATATGCACAAATGTAAATTATTGAATATATGTTCAATTAATTATTTTAAAAATGCTTTCCCAGCTAACAATTGTACATTTTAAGAATGGAAATTCCAGGAACGTTTAAAACGTCCAGTTTTGTATTCATGTTTTTGCTCGGTTACAAGAACGTTATTTCATATATCTAACATTTTTTAATTCTGTGACGTTTTTAAAACTACTAAAAATTACTTCAAGAATGTTTTTGATTATGTTGACAGAACTTCTAGAGAATGTTAGACAAACATTCTAAAAACATTCACTGTTAGCTGGGTTTTCACTGTCTATGAATTTTGCAGAATCTGCCTGCCAGCGTGGAGTTCTGTCGCAGCTGAAGCAGTTAGATCTGTCCTATAACGGCAGCATTGGAGATGGTGGTTGGACGTCTTTGTTTGAGCAGATCGGTGGTCTGAGATGTCTGGAGGAGCTGGATGTCAGTCTGCGACCCGCCGCGTGTCTTTCTGCGTCCCCCTGGCTGCCCTCCCTGCTGGAGGCCCTTCCGCAGCTCTCCCATCTCACCCGCCTGTCCCTGCAGCACTGGGCCCTCACATCAGCTGAGAGAGAACGGCTGGAAAAAATTCTAGCCAATAAGAATGTCATACTGGAATGTGACAGTCTGGCTACGCCCATACCAAAGGCAGCGGGTTAAACACACTTTAAAGATCGACTTTCATGTTACTGAAGTTGCCAATCAAGATGTTACTGAGAATTTAGTGTTGATTGACAGGTGACAGTCAGAACCACATATTTTGTACTTTCGTTGACCCATTTTTCATGTGTGTTAGAATTTCAGTGTTTTTAAAGGCAGGGTAGGCAGGTTTTGCCAGAAATATTTTTTGTTATACTGGCCGAGTCTCTTTACATCCTGATAGCAATTGCTAAGTGGTCTAAATATATTTGTATAAATATATATCTTCTTTGGAGGGCGCAGGACCATAAATTGTTTGTCCAATCATTGCATTCCGTGTTGGAAGAGGCGTGGCTTTGGAGAGCACTCTGAAGGGAGGGCGGGGTCCTCAAAGCTAGCTTGCTATTGCTAGCCTCCGAAATTGCCTACCCTACTTTTAAAAATGTTTTGAAGTATTCTTAGATTTTTATATCACAAATGATCATACAAATCAGCAAAATTTTAGGATGTTTTAGCATTTATTTAAATCACTTGAAAAATAAAATCACCATAGAGTTAGATGAGCATAGTTAGTGATAGTTCACCCAAAAACAACAGCCAACAAATTCTCAGCTGTTGGGACAAAAACTGTGGAAAATGAGCATGTGGCACCCAACGTAGCAAAGACTAAGTGTCAGAGCAAATCATTTACATAACGTGTTATTCACAATTCATCATGGCTGTCTGTGACATTTCTAAACGCAGATGCAAGCTGCAGTTAAAAACTCAAACTATAAATTATAATAAAACAAAATGTCTCAAAGTGTACTCTGTATTTTGCCTCTATTTAACCAAACAAATGAAGAAAAGATGCAACAAAAACATGCAGTACTAAGTGGAAAATAATTTTTAAAACCTTTGTTATTAGTTTAAATTCATCTTAAACAGAACTGATTAAGAATAAATATTAAAAACACATCATGAATAAGTGTCTGAACAGCTCTGAGGAACCAGTGATGCCATCAGAGCCAGGGCAGAATTACTTGAGTTTGTGTCCTCCCCATATCGAGATGTCCAATAGTAATGTCTGTGTAGCCCGTGAGACGCTTCTGCCAGGCAAACGCGACCATCAACCTCATAAGGGGAAACATCTGTGTGCTGTTCCAGCAGCCGCCCCGTGCTTATCAGCTGAGAGAAAACCTGATCACACATGCAGAGCAAACAAGATCTCAGAATGTTATTATGTAGCTGTTACTGAACACCATCAGACCCGGAATCTCACCTCACACACCGGCTCTTCCAGTTTATTCCCCCAGATGTAAACGTGTGTGAGGCTGGAATTCACTCTGAGTGCCTCATACAGGGATAAAAGTCCTGCCGTTCCAATGTTGTTACTTGTAATGGACAACCTAGGAAACAAAGACGACAAGATCTGTATCACGAAAAATTCAATAAAGACACCCAGCTAACAGGCAGTGTTCTCAGAACATTGGCTAACGTTCTCTACAAGTTATCAAAAAGTTCTTGCAGTAAGATTAGAAGAATGTTTTCTAACGTTATATATCATATATCATATCATCAAATTACTGTTGATATAGGTTACATATATACACGTTACATGTATCCTCTTAATACAATGTTACAAAATTAACCAAAACATAACCAAACAATAACGTTAATACAATGACTAAAAAACTGGGCATTTGAATGTTCCTGGAACAGTTTTATTACTTAATATAAATGTTAGAGAAACGCTTAAAACTTAAAATTGTTAGGCAGGTAATTATGGTGTGTATTTTAATTCATAAACTTTTAAAAAATGGAGGTTAGGATGGATTTCAGAAAGCAGCTACTAACGCTCTGAGTCTGCTGTGTGGAAGCTTCAGAGCTTCACTCAGAAACGCAGCACCATCATCCTCAATGCGATTGAAGGAGAGATCAAAAATCTCCAAAGTGTTGTTGTGTTTCAAAACCTCTGATAAGCATTTGGCTCCATCTCGTGTGATTCTGTTACTGTAAAAAAACAGGAATGACACGTCACATGAACTATATATTTGCACAAATTCTCTCATCATTTCAAAGCTGAAGACCTCTATGGAGAACCAGAGATATTTAGCAGAAACTATGTGCTGTTCTCTTCCATACAGAGATAGTGAATAGGGACATTGAGTGTGTTTGTGAGTACCAGCGAAGATCCAAGAAGCGCAGACAGAAGTTGAACTTCAGAGCTTCACACAGTCTTTCCACGCCAGTATCAGTCATTCCATGTTTTCCCATGTGCAGCTCCCTCAGTGTTTTATTAACCGCCAACATCTGCGACATGTGAACTGTAGTTTCCTCCTGGTGTATAAAGCAAAATTACTCTGGTCCAATAAAAAGGCTTTATTTAAGTACAATAATCACTAATTGGAACAATGAAACAACATTTTAGCCACACCTGAAGACTGAAGAGAAGAGGTCGGCTGACATTAATGACACGTAATCTTCTGTTATTGTACAAGACAATGGCAAAAGCTATGATGCTTTGTGTAGCCTGGTAAATAATAACAACACTTTAAGTCAAATTCAGATGTTTATTTAACTGTCCACGTGTTTGGGTGGAAATTACCAGGTCACAGTCGGACACGTCCACTTCTTCTAAAGTCGTGTTGATCTGTAACATGGATGCCAGCTGCATGCCACCCTTGTTTCCAATCTTATTTCCAGTCATTCTGAGTTTCCTCAAGCTTGTATTTTTCTGTCACATTCAGAGAAGACAAGCTGACATTGTGCTAATTGCTGGTGT
>JAZGTK010009129.1:0-17554 GCA_036877625.1 Ambastaia sidthimunki | reverse complement strand
AAAGATGGTACGTTTTAGTAAACGTTTTGGGAAGCACATTTGACGAAACAGGAAATGCTCAAAATTACTCACAGCAAACCTCGTACTCAAAACATTTTAAGTCCAAGAAAAACACAGCCTTGGGGTCATGAATACTGAAAAAGAGGAACACAATTGGATGTGTCTTTCTTTAGGCTTGTGTACATCTGTGTCTGTCGTGTCGCATCCCCACCGTGATGTGGCGGTGGTAAAAGCGTCGACCACCAGACAATAGTGGCACTATCCCAGGGTGCAGCGATGTAGTGTGGGAACAGGCACTGGCTAATGGAATTGTGCTCTTGTTTCCCGTCTGTATTTTTTTCCACGTTGTCTCACAGCGAGCGAGTGGCTGGGTGCTGGGCTGGGCTTGGGGAGAGCAGTGCAGAGCATGAATTATGCAAAGCTGTCAAAGCAAGCTATCGTCTGTGGCGGCGGCCACACTAAGGCTCAGAACGGGTGGGGGACAGAGATGGAGGGAGCGGGTTCTGCGTTTCTTTGGGCTACATGCTTTTAGTATCCTGGAGCGAACTTTAGCGGTTGGTTGCAGACTGTGGTAAGCGATAGAAAGATTTGGGCAGCAGGATTAGAGAGAGGATTCCAGACAGAGAGGAATGCAGTGAAATGATGGGAGGACGATGCTGCTGATGCAGACATAAATATGATTTTGATGAGACTTACTCACTTACTTTAATAAGTGTCATGCATCCCAATGAGATGCTACCAGTGGAGAAATCAGTGTTGTCAAGGTCAACCAGACACCATGACAGACCACCCGAGTTAGTATATCCTCACCTTTACTGTGTGTGGAATGGTGTGTGTTCAATTAAAACTTCATATCAATGTATTAATCATAAAAAATTATGATTGTAAAGTTATTAGTATTATCATTGTCATAAATAAGCAATGGAGCTGCCATAAATGTTAACAACAGCACTGTGCCATCTGGGGTACTCTGTTGCAAAGAGAGTTTGTACAGACTACCACAGGGAATTTATTATGTACACTGTATTAAATAATGAGCAGAATTACTCACCGTCCATGTTGTGACACCATGGCATTAATGACTACAACTAAGTTATTTTCAAGAAATCGGGCAGAGAACTTACTGCATCAAGTTACTTCGTTGGATGCCTTTTGTCTATAACAACCCTCTCCCAGGAGGCAACTCATTTGGAGTGATATATGATTTGACCCAATCTTAAATTGCATCTGGTAAATATATAAATAAGGAAAGCTCAGGTTACCTTCATTGTGTTTTCTACTCTCTAGGTTTGTGTATGCGTCAGACTCTAAGTCTGTGTAGACCACTACGATACAATAGACGTATATGAAGACTGACCTAATTGGCTGGAAGTTTGCTCATTAGTTTGAATACATATTTATTATATTTCCTCATCATTTTTTACAATAATAATTCATGAGCCCTAGGTTGTAATTAGGTTATATAAAACAAACGGTCTGAATCACAGAATGACTATTAAAATGCAGTATCAATATGATGGCTGTGCAGATTACGGGAGTGTTATAGTTAAAGGAAGAGTTTAAAAGAAAATTAACAGATTTGGGCGTAGAAGGCTTGATAAGGTGGATGCAGCGGATGAACAAAAACAGATGAAGGGATTTAAGGTAAAGTCGAGCAAATAGCACCTGAAACATCTGGGTGGGAGAACTTGTCAGCTGACACTGCTATCATAATCATTATTTATGGAGTATAAAGTCAAAGGTGAAATTTGAAATCCAGAGCTAGTCCCAATGAAATGTAATTACCCAACAAAGAGACTTGCTATAGATGTGCACTTTCAGCCATCAGACCCACACTCTCACACCATCTGCAGAATACCAAATGTGCTTTAGTAAGAAAGATGGGTCATAAAGGTTGCCACCAATTTATTTAACTATGGGCGACTGCATTGGTTCAAAGTCATGACGCCTTATCCGGCTGTTCTCTCAGTTATTGTGAATCCATTAGGTGTGCACTCACATATCATACAACTTTCCAAACCAGGATAAACCCAAAAGCATAATTCAGAATAATTTAGAAAAGCATGCAACTCTCACTCAACACTAGAAAGTTTAGCAAAAACAACAAATGGAGTTTAGAAATGTTACACAGAGTAGCCATTGTGATTTCAGAGTCATTTTGGGAAACTCATAATTATATGCTTAGCTCAGGTCGTCGTGTTTCGTACTCTGCACATGTAAACAGGATGTTATATAAAAGATTGAATTTGTTAAAAGCATTGTTGACATTTACTGTGAGGTTATTAAAGGTATTAAAGAACGTTTTCATTTTTATTTGAAAACGTAACAGTGAAATTGTTGGTCAACAGCTTGCCCTGGGGTCATACTTATATACTTTTATCCATACTTATGTTGTCACTTATTTTCCCTTTTGCCAGCTGGATGTGAATCTGGTTTAGTGAAGCCCTTGGCATTAGATCATCATAAGCAAGGTATAGTCCAATGACATCTTTTTGCCTGGTTGCCCTTTTGCTATGGTTCCCATCGGTCCCTCTGCGTGCTGCTGAGTCTTTGCTTTTCATTGGCCCCACGGGTCAGTGCCCATCTGGGCATGATACGACCGCTGGAGCACTACTGTGATTTATATACCTGCTTGCAGTCCTTCATATTACATTTAAACATTTATAAGTGGATGATTACTTTATTTGCTAAAATCATGCTCCTAGCATTTTAAATAACCTTGATTTAAAAGGTTTCATCTTTCTAAAGGGGGCTGCACAAAAATATGAAAATTTGAAAGCACATAATTGATGTCACTATAGTTTGATCTCCAACTAATCTGCCTTCTATGTAGATTTTGTCATCTAAATGAAATTGATTATAATCTTTATTGAGTCCAGTTGTAAGAATTCTTTTTGGGCTGAACCACTATGTCTAAGCCTCCCCTGCCCCTGGCTAATCTAAATTGATCTGAATACAGGGCTGTAGTACCTGAGGATAACTCAGTGGGTGATGTCCAATACAATGATGGGTAGAAGATTCCCCCGGTGCCTTTTGGCCCAGTGTACCTTTGCAGAACATCACATTCACACAAGAGACTAAAATGGTATAAAGAGAAGTTTAAATTCATTTATCTTACTGAAGTATTGGCTAATGTAATATAGCTCTTTTCCTGACAGGAACATTTTGATATAAGCTCACCATGTATTTACCTCAATCATATCCCATTACAGTGGCTGCGTGCAGTAATGCTGACTTTGTCTCTTCTGTTTCTTTCTGCAGTGTTTTATTGTCCTCATTGTCTCCTATCCCCTTTATGCTGCTTTAAACTGACAGTGGGGTCTCTAGGCAGATGTGATCTCCACTTGTTATTGTGTGTTGACTGCTTCACTAGATAAGATAGAAACACTTCAGAAAAAAATCCTGGAATATCCTTAAACTCGCACACCAGTGAGACTCAATCAATCCCCCAGAGCTTTGTTGAATGGTTTTGGCACAAACCAACCAGGAAACCTACTGAAGAATTACAAGTGTGTGTGGGTCTCACATGACAAAGCCAGTGCAATGAAAGCGAGCATTTTGAGAATCAGAGCTTCTGAATTTACTTTTGCTAAAAGATACATTCTTGATTTTCTGTAAAAACAGGGCTGAATAGCATTTTAATGTGGCAATAAAGAGGTGCATAGATGTTTTGCTTCAAATTTCTCAAATGCGATGCAATTCTGTATAAGGTTACAAATAGTACATTTGTGATTTTCTTTTGCCATTTGAATGTGAAATTGACTGAAACAAGTGTGTGTATCTCAGAATGTACAAGTAATCACAGTATGTAAGTCATTTTAATATGAGGTTCATAGCTAGTCAAGTGCCTTTGTAAAATGAACAAGGTGTTTAAGGGTTATCATAGTACTGTTTTTCCCCCTCACTATTCTCTTATTGACTAATTGATCTTCTAAGGCTAGACAGAGTGACATCTCAATATATACATCCTTATTTCAATATCCCACATCTATCTATTTCTCTTTCTTTCTCTCTGTGTCTCGCTTGCTATCTCACTCTGATTTTCTCTCTGTCTTCTTCTGTCTCTCTAAGCAGGTGAATTGAAACTTCGAGTGTTAAAAGAGGTGCAGAGAAAGACTAACTACTAGTAAAACTCTGATCTACATCAGATAGAGAGAAGGAGAGAAAGGAGAGGCGTAGAAGAGGAGGAACACAGAAGACACAGCATGAATGTAGCATGGAGGTAAAGGAGCGCCGGCCTTACTGCTCCCTCTCTCGGAGCAGGAGAGAACGAGGGAGAGACGGAGAGAGGGAAGAAGATAAAGAAGAGAGGGAGGGCTACAGGGAGGGTCCCGGCAACCGTCGTAACGCAGCTTCATCTTCAGTCGTTACCCAGAAGTCCTACAGCTCCAGTGAGACGCTGAAGGCCTTTGATCAGCACCCATCCACCCAGGGGCTTTATGGACATCGCATGCCTGACATGGTGCCAAGGGACACAGAGGAATACAGAGCTCCAGGTAAGCACACTTTAGCATTCAGCATATGAAAAACAGACTCTCAGATCCTTCAGGCTTTGTTTTGTACTAAATATAACTTTTGGTGGTGTTTTTATATAACTAACACGTCTGAAATATTCAAAACAAATGTAGAAAAAGCTTTTAAATTAGATTTTATTGGCAAATGTATCAGCATTTACAATTTAGGACTTTCTCTAAAAATAGATGATCCCATGTAGATCAATAATGAATAGCCTTCTAAATTTTAAATACGTTTTAACATACTGTGCTGGTGTGGCATACTGATATCACACAAAACAATATGGCTCAACTTCTCCTTGAGCTCTAACCCAAACAAATGTCAAATCTTGCAGCCTTAGTCTTATCAAAATCCAATATATACAATCAAAATAAGTCCAAATCCTACTGTATGCTTTAGAAAATAATGTCATGTTATGAGCCAAAGAACACAATTTTTTCTGGAATGCAAAGTATATTTTAATTAAATGCCCACTCAATAAAAATCCATTGAATTTTGATCCACCAATTCTAATTGGCCAATTATCCACAGAAAACATAAAAACTTTTTATGTACTGGTCAGAAGTTTGGGGTTACTTGACAGTGTTTCTCACTACCTTAAAACTGGCATTCTTAAATGTTGAAAATTTGTTTTTTGGACAAAAATAAAAGTGCAATAACATTTCATCACAAGGCTAAAATTATATGTTAAAAATGATCCCATATGATTCCAACATAGATGGGAACACCTTTAATACTAATTCTAGGCAAAAGGTGTCTACATGTACTTTGAAAATGCTAAAATATAGCACAGCATTAATTTATTTTGGATGCTTTTTAGTATAGCATAGTTTTTAGTTTATTCATAGTTTTAAAGGGTTTATTATTATTCTAAAATAAGACCTTTTTCAATAAAGAATGTGTAACTAAACGTTCAATGTGTAGCGTATAAAACGTCATATAAAAGGTCAAGTGAGCAACTGTTATCTAAAAATGGTCACAATAAATTAAGGTTTTATAGAAATCAATATTTAAACAACATAAAAGCAAAATCTAAGCTATGGAAAGTTTTACTAATAAACTTTTAATTATGTTAAAATGACTTGGTTATTAAAACTTATTTACAAGACTGAATTAAATAAAAAAACATACAAAATTAGTACACCACAGTTAACAAGCCCCTGTTAAACAGCTGCATTCAGGTTGGGCATATCGGTTACCTTCATTTTGAATTACTGTTTAATTTCAGCAGATGTGACACTTATTTGTTGATTATTCACAAAGTCCTCAAACAATTTTATAAATATTTGATGCTTTATCATGATGCAACACTTTTTAAGTAGAAGGGTAGGTTACTGCTCATTCAAATTTAATTTCATTAGAAATACACTTAGATGGTTAATTGTGCTTTATAGCGCGCTTCATAACCTCAGGCTGTTACACTTTGGGGGACGTCCTTAATGAGCGAGTGTTCTGTGCCTGATCTGCACAAAAAGCGACTGAGGGAGATATAGAGAGTTTTCCTGATACAAATGTTCTACCATATGAATTTAATCATAGCCTGCCTAAATCATGGCATTTTGCCCTGCATTGTTTATCACAGACTGCAGTCTCGCAATACAAAATGTATATTTCAGTTAATGCCCTCATGTGGTTATTAGTGTCAGCACTTGTATTTGAGTTATTTTGCTCCATGTGTATTTGAGTGTACTCATTAATTAAATTCCAGTTTATTCATTTTCATGTATCATCTAGTCTGTTGGCCTTTTGTCATAAAGTATTCAGTGTTAGTACGTAGGTGCAAGAATATAGCTACAAAAGCGGAAAAAATAGAAGCATTGTGAGTCTCAAGGTGAATTTCAATCTTAAGTGGAATAGTTTCTATTTTGTGCTGTGTGGTAAATACGAGTTTTTTTTGTGTGCTGGAAGAGGTAGAGAAAAAATACAATAAAATTCAGCTGTTTGAAAGAAAGAAATTCGTTGTGTGTGAATTAAAGGGCCAAATAAGCCAAGGTAATTATGTAAAGGTAAAAATGTGACAAATAATACAAACTGCAAAAATCAATTATAAAATAATTATAAAATGAGTTGTTGTGAAAATGAAATGATTATAATGTTCACTTTAACAATCAATTTATCAGACTAAATGTCTTCTCCTTTCGGTCGTTTTTTATTTTATTTTATTTATGGTGCTATAATTCAAGTTTTCTATTTTTTGAATAAGCAGATATGTTTATAAACACAATGCATTTGAATGGATAAAGAAAAAGGAATAATCTTCACCAAATTATAGTTTGTCTATATTTATAAAAATTTTGCTGTAGTAATGACTATGAGTTAGTAATTACTATTTTGTTTTTCATTTTGCCAAAACTATCTGAAATGTATTGACATTTTTTTCTAAATGAAAATTATCGATGAAGTTAATATTGTTCATGTGACATTCCTTCAAATGAAAGCCATTTTGAATTGACTATTCACTTTTGTCCTTTTTCTGTATGAAAAGATAAAAAATAAACAAAAAATAAAAGCAGCAAAGTGCAAACAGCTTAAACAGATTTTTAAAAGTGTTTTCTTTATATTCTCTTTGTCTTTTTTTTTTATCATTTATCTTTGCATGTATTGTTTAGTGTGTTTCCTTATTTCTTATGTGTTTCCAATGTGACTTTGTTTTCTGTACAATTTCAAAGCTTTTTATTGCTAAGCAGAACACACAAATGCAAATCATACTTAAAAAGAGTTTGAAAGAATAGTCACAAACATGAACTTGGAAAAAGTAGTTGCAACAACTACTTTAATAATTTTGCAGTGCAGTATGCAGTGTAAGGAGTTTATAATAAGTATGCAGTGCAGGAGTTTAGGAAATTACCAGGGAGAATTAAATGCAGTAGGATATGTTTTTTAAATGAAAAGAATGTCTTTTCAGCAAGTTTGCATTTACTTAGTTGTTTCCGCTGCCTGTTTTAAATATGCACTTTGAATCTGGCAGGCCAGAGTCTGTCTTTAAGGCAGCTTGGAATATGCGCCCCTGTTCCTCACCGTGGTCTAAGTTTCTGTGCTGAGACTGGACTCAGTCACCACACACAACTCAGCGGAGCAGACCATATCCAGAACGCAGGGGGCATTTCTCCAGACTGCGCCATGCTTTGGCTTAAATCACATGGAGGAAACTCGCAACTTTCCAGTCGGACCAACTCTGCTTTAACTCTCACAGACACAGAGCAGGACAATAAATCAGACCAGGAGAACGGTGAGTGACCCGAGTTTTATTCTTAAATGTAACCTTATTTTGAGGGAAACTCACAGACGATAAATGCTGGTGACGCATGTGTTCAGAACCACACAAATGGCAAAATACCCATGAGTAATTCACAGCAAAGTCACCTTGAGTCATTCAAGGGCAGGGATGTAATTGGCTGGAGGTAACAATTGGTGGCCAGTGACTGGTTGAGATGACAATATTAATGGGCCGGCTGGTTATGTTTGCACCCTAAGGGGCACGGCGGGAGTTGTAGGCATTTCAGAGGAAATAACATAATTTCCTGCAGCATATGAGCAAATGGCACAGAGAGCGCTAGACGCTTCCTTTGGGTCTGTGCTGAATCATAGATGGCTTTGTTAAAGTCACTCATACTCGTGTGTGGTTCCAGAGGGTGTAGCTGGGCCCGTGAACAAACGCTACGCTGGATGAAGAGGGGCCCACTGGTTTGAAGTGCAAATTGGTCTGCGTTGAAAACCGTAATGCCTTATGGACTAGAAAGTGCTTTTGAAAAAGCAAATTGTCTATATATGAAATACATGCATCTCAAAGCATGCATCTGGATTTTAATTTGATTTTTTTCAGAGGAGGCATCGTGATAGCTTTTGTCCTGTGGCGAGCTCAGTGGGCTGCATTGGACGAGGTTTATTTACTTGTTGTGATGTATGTACGTGTTTTTGCTTTCAAAAGGGAAAAAGGATGTCTCCAACTGTGCAAGGAAATTATATTTTTAAAAAACATTTTTGTTCTAATTTATATTCAGATATTCTCTACTGAGTTGTTGCAGACACATGCAAGATTAGTAAAAATAAATAAGGTTAAAAAGTTTTTTTTTGACAGAAGGGATACCTCTTGTAGAAAATATTTCTTAAAACAGAGAAAAAAATTGGAGTACTCTTTGGACTACGCATTGATCAAAGGAAACTGCATCTGAAATGCACATGCTCTATTTATATGTCAGATTAGACATACTGCTCATTTAGTCTGATATAGTGTTTAATATAATGACAGTATTCACCTGTGAGAAATTTTAGCTTTTAAAAGAGCACTGTTTATCATATACACATTTTTGACAAGAATAAATCATCATATTGCTGTATTTAAGTGCATTAATATAGTATATTTAATATATGCAACATCCCAGCCACCTGTACCTGCAAAATGTGTGTGTGTTTTTTGGCATTGGAACTTTGTCCATTCGAGTCAAAATATAATGATGTAGCTGAGAGTGGGCTGTCTGCTTCAGAGCTTTCCATTAAGAGAATGAGGTCAAGTTTCTCAGCACAGTCGTTCAGCTTCACTCATTCTCAAACTATCTTCTCATCAATTTCTAACTCTCTTTTGACTGCTATATGGAAAACATGTTAAAACTATATAATAGGACTGATTCTGTGCTATACAGAAATTCCTCTACAGAGACTAGTCATTATTATATAATGTTATAGATGACTTTAGAGACTATGATTATTTATTAGTCACTCTGGTGTTACATTGTATAAAGGGTGTTTTTCTACAATAGTGACATTGATGTTGTTTAGTGTTGTAGGGTTTGATAAACGTATACTAGGGTTTTAACAGGAAATTAACCCTTGATTAATGATTTGGCGATATCATATGATACATATTTCTGCAAATTTCTTGATTAAAAGATAATGATAAATTTGATTTACAGTATAGATGACTTTGTATGTTGTTCTTAATCTGTTAATGTAGGCCTCTGTTTGTGGAGAATAATAGATTGTAAATGCATGTATAGAAGACATTGGTAGATATACAGACTAACTGTTAAGCTGCATGTTTAAAGGTGTGGAATACGTTTCCACAGAGACCTCATTGAGGCTGACTGTAAATTGTTCAGAGACGTGTCTTTGGCAACCCAAATAGGACAGGGCTTGAATTTAGTGCGTGATTGTGCACATTTTCTATCATTCCCACAAGTGCCATTTTCATAATGTGGGAGTTTCCTGCACACAATTATCCGATACAACATAAGCTATAGTTGTAATATTAGTTCATTAGTCCACTCTTGAAAAATCAAGTCCTAATAATTGCAGGTAAATCAATGATACTGCATCATTCTCCCAGGCAAAACTAGATTATAACCAGATAACTAGATTAAACTAGCTTATTATAATCGGCAAAGCTGTTTACGCTGCATGCTGCGTCATCAGAACTGTGGTCCAGTTTTTCGCGTCCTATCATGGCACTTACTTGCGTCGTATACACAGTTTTATCCAGCACCATTGAAATAATAGCAGCAGTAGTAAAAATGCTGTGGCTAATGCTCTCAGAGCTTTTGTGCTGTGGGGTATGGAGGGCTACTTAAAACAGCCAACTTCATCATCCTTATAGCACACCTGTTGTATGTCTCCATCTCGCCCTAGTATCCTATCGGACTATATGGGTGTTTTCTCTGCTTTGTGTGTCTGTCAGTTTGGGTTTTGTTTATGCTTAATAGTTTATTATCTACCTTCATTATACATCATAAATGATTTAGCAGCAATGTCTCCTCTCAGGAGAGGAATTTTTTGACATTTTCAAAGCATTCTTTCAGCTACTGTTAATACATTCTGTCTGCCTTTGAAGTTATAAGCTGGTGATTATAGACTTGCGTCATTTTCTACCTATTTAAGTAACTGTTAAAAGTCGCTGAGAAGCAAATGAAAAGAAGGGTCATAGCGTGGGCTTTAAACTGCATACAAAAGATTTACATTTGAATACAATTAAAAGTGAATATTGAGAACAGCAGGTCTGCGTGAGATATACAAACAGTCACGTACAATTGTTAAAATAAAGTTTAACACTCGAACAATTTTTTGAATATATGCAAGATGTCAGTTCTGTGTGTGTCTAAAAATGTGTAAATAGAAAAATAACACACTGATAGCCAATTAGAGGACATCTTCATTGGCTGTTTTGCATAGCATGCTTGTGTTTGTTTGGGTGTCATTTTTAAATATCAACAGCATTTCTCAGAAATCACTTTCTTCAAAGGGGGAATTCCCTACATTTTTAGACGTGAACTTCGGGCCCTGTGGAGAGTCACACATTGGAGTCTGTTTTAGCTACAAGCCACTTCTATTGCTGGTGTCATTTAAGATGATCCATTTTAAGTGCTGTGCTTGAAGATGTATAGCATATTTTGAAAAGTGGGTCTCCGGGACTATATAAACAAGGCTGCTTTCAACATAGGCAATAAAACTATATTTCAGTGAAGCTATTAGAGTCAAAGGAAAACTAAGCTTTAAGCTCTAAGTTTAAAGGTTCAATTAAGGAAATTTAACGTATGAACAGTACATAAGCTTTAACTGGATGTTCACATAAAAACATGTTCCGCTCTGATATTAATTTGGATCTTGTACTTCATACAGAATATTATAAGGTGGAATAAATATGCCAGATTTTTACATTTAAGTTTCATCCGGGAACATAAAAGTCAAATATTCATATTTTCTGGTTGTTATTAAAAAAAAACACTACTGTATATTATCAGACAATATCAATTAACAAGCTTAAATATATACTAATGACAAAGTAGACATGTATGCACATTTAGAGAACTATAAAGACAATTAATCTATTACGTGAGCTGCAAGCCAGACCTCTCACATACAAAAAAAGTCACCATCCACACAATAGCATGTTTTAGCCAGGTTTTACTTTAAAGTTGAGGAAACTTTTTGTTTCTCTTAAAGAAACTTTAGCTAATTTGTATTCCTGTAAAGGATGTTAGAAGTCTCAACAGTCTGGCCAAGTAAGACATTGTGACAAAAGTCATCACTGTGAACAAAAGTTAGAGAAGCTCTTCGTTTGGCCAGGAAATAGCCTGGAAACCCAGCTGCCCTCTGCTTTTGTCTGGCCTGGTCGCTATTACCAGAGGATAAATGACCCCTATCAAGATCTACAGTGCCTCTGAAGCTTTCTCCCTTTTTCCTCGCTCACCCTGTATGTGTGGGTGTTTACACTTGTGTGTTCATGAGTGGTTTGTATATAGGCAACGTGTGTGTGTGTGTGTGTGTGTGTGTACATTTTCACCCCCTAAGGCCAATGAAGGATGCGGCCTCAGTTCTGAAACATCATTATGAGATCTGAGAAAAACCCTTTTCTTGTATGCGGCATGTAGTATCTGCTCCACATTTCCATTTAGCACAATGATGCAGAATTCATTGCTCATCCACTTTATCTATATCAGTCATAGCGATTTGGACTTGTGAGAAATCCCTTTATGCAAATGCATATCATATTCATAACAGACTTATGAAAAAAAAAGGTCTGTTTAGAGTTTTCACACTCGCAGAGAGGCAGACAAAGCAGGTCTGGGGTATGTGTGCCCATGCAGACTCTCCGTCACCTTTCAGCAGGAAGCTTATCCAACCATCTGCCACGGCTACGACCATTGCCCCGCCTCCCTTTATGACATCAGAGTGTTTGCTCCATTGATCATTGCAGACATCAAGGCCAGCTTGCTTTCCATATGCATTTCCACTTTTTCACAACAATGCCCAGAATGTTCGAGAGTGTACCGCCATCTGCGACACGGCAGAGATTCAATGAGTCTCTTCTGCAATGTAAAAGAATTGGGTATGTTCACAAGATGGCCAGCAAACCATTCAAGTGTAGTTTTCACAATGTTTTTCTATTTTCTGTGAGCTGCGGTGCCAAACTTCAAACGGAAAGACTGATGAGGTCTGTGTCTGATGCATTCTCATTACTGCTGGTGGCAGGGAATGTGCGGGATTGTCTGGTATGGACTGATGGTCTAAGTTAACACCCATGAGAGGCCAGTACAGAGTGACTGATTTCCCGCATATGGGCGAAGCAGGTCATACAGAGTGCCAGTGCAGCTTTGGTTTCATAAGCAGCGCGAGACCGATAGAGATAATTACTATGTGTCATATTGTGTCTTTGTCTGCTCTGCTTTTTCTATTACAGTTTAGCAAGAGGACTTTGCCTTAAAGGTTACAGTCCACAGCTATATATAATACAATTGATCGGCTTATAGCAGGATTAGCTTTTGATGGCCTAAAAAAAGATGCCGCGCTTGTGCAATTCTTCAAAAGGTCTTAGCTATATCCCAGAGCACAGATGGAGGGTGTCTTTATCAGGGGTTTAGGGTTTGGGGAAATGTTGCTCTCAATTATAAATACAATATTGTTCTGGAAACAATTTGAGAAATTGACTCAGACCTTTTTTGGTATTTCTAATTGAGCCTAGGCTGCTATGTTTTTTGATGAGGAGAAAGCTTTCAAAGGTTGTCATGAAAATGAAAGAATCTGTCTTCTTACCATTTTGTAATAAAAAGCGTTGAATATATTATAGAATACAAGCAACTGTTTGCTTTCTTGTATTTCATCATACAATTGTAAAAGAAAATTACATTGTATTGAACACATTATGAAGTATCAAACTTGTTATAGGAAAAAGGCAAAACATTACCAGGGATACAGAAAGATTATAGAGAAAAATATGCTTTACTAAATTATGACACTTTGGCATTTGCATGTAGTTACAACAGCAGTTATGGTACATCTCAAATGTAGCATTTGTAGCAAACACTAATCAGTGAGGTTTAATAAAATGATTTTTTGTTCACCATAAGGGTTACGATTTAATGGACACTGCAATGCTTAAAAATAAGTTGTCTCTCACTTATTCAGAGAGTGGCTTTTCCATAGTTACAGAAGGTAACTATGGAAGGATACGGAAGGTTTCAAGGGCAACGTTTCCTTATCATGCTTTTAGAATCAACTGAATTGACTTTGTAATTTTGCAATAAAGCAATATCTCTTTCCCAAACCAGGCAGAAGATTGCTTGTCATTCAGTAGAAATTAATTGTTAAGCTTTCAGTCATAAAGGGGCTGAACTATGGCCAAACCATTCAGTGCTTCTTTTAATAGTTGGCCTTCCTAATTATCCTATTGCCATATACTATATCCATATTACTATATACTATATCCATTTCACTATATACTATAGCTACATTACTATACTATATCTATATAATGTAGTAAATATAATAAATATAATAAATAATAAATATAATTACTATACTATACTATATAATGTAGAAAGAGAAAAATAATAATTGGTTTTAGTAAGACAGCGTTTTGAAATGTTAACTACACAGATCAGTAATGTGTGCCCAAGAATATTCATGATATGGATCGTTATGAGAGGTTCTATAGTGAAACACATATTCTGAATTTATATAAGATCACTTGGCACATGGTAATTAATGTGTTAATGTTTATGTAAGCCTATGTATGTATGTATGTATTTATGCAAGTTATGCAGGGTCCCATATTACTTAAAATTATCAACAACAAAATCAACACTGTATTAAAATTGCTTATCAAAGTATGCCAAGATAAATAAGCCCTTTAATATTATTATACTATTTGTTACTTTAATACGTAATAATGCTCTTGTCTTCCTTGTTACTCTCAAATATAATTGACAAAGGTTTTGCATTAATCAACATGCATTTGGCTATTTCATTTCTATTTGAGGCATTTTCTTTGTCTTAAACTGTAATAGAGCAAGCTGAAACAGTCATTTAAGTAACTCTTAATGGTTTTAAGAGTGGTTTTGAGGCTCTTATTAATTGCACATTTTATTTATATAATTCTTAGATAATTATGCTTTTAAGAAACATTTTGCCAAGATTAAGTACAATTTACAGTATGTGTTACGAAGGTTCTACTTTATGCTTCAGGAAATCCAGCCAAGGTCAGTTAAAAAAGCAAGGCTGAGTGTTTGGATGTTCAATCACATACACATTGCTTCAGCTGTGTACTAAATACACAGTATAAAATGTAATTCCAATGTTTTAAGTATATATATTTTTTCTCCCTAAGAATTGCATAAGATTGCGTGTGATTGCATAGTGAGAACATCAGCTTTGGTCTTTGGGTAGATTGATATTTTGGTAGCCAACTACATCACTCTGTATCCAGCAGGTCAATAATCATCTCTCACTTCAACAAATGCAAACATTCCTCTTTGTAAATAAGTAGAGAGTCAAGGTTTTAAATCTCCCATCACAAAAGGAATGCGGACTCATCTGATGGTGTTCTACCAAATCTATCATTCTTTCTTTTTCGTCTAACAAATAAAAGCTTCCACCCACTCTCCTGGTTTTCACTTGGGAATGTGAAATTTGGCGCTCACCACCTGAATACGTAACGCGCACAAACCAGCCTGCCAAGACCAATCATCCAAACTCTCATTTACTGGGAGAGGAATTTGTTTATGCCTTTGTATAAACAGTTCAGATCTATTAATAACCTTCAATGTAACAGCAGTGCCACAGTTTATTTATTCATATTTGATTGCATGCAAATTATAATTTTCATCCGCTTTTTCATTTTATTGAGAATTGGTCTGTTTTTTTTTACCTCCAGCAGCAGGCTGTAAATGCTTTGTCCCTGTCCATCCATGTTTCGGTCTGTTAGCTACTTTTCTTCTTCTGATATTGATTTTTCCTGTCTGTGTGAGGGGGAACGTGTGCAGGTCATGACCTCCACTGGCCACTTCGTAGGTCACCAAGATAAATTGAGGAAGTTGCCTCTCAGCGCCTTTTAGGGTCACAACTCATTCGCCCTCTCCGTATCTTTTTCCGTATCCATCAGAATTGAGGCAGATGTAGAGGTCAAGCTAAAGGACCTTCCTGGCAGGGTACTCGTCACCTGTCTCAGGCCCAAGCCATTAGATCCTTCATCCTGGATTAAAAAATCAAGTCAATCTCAAGACACTACAGTAAATCATCCTAAGAACCTCCCCTTTAAATCTCATTAAACGTTGACTGCTCCGGCATTGCGTTATTATTTTCATGTCATTCACAATGTAATTTAGGTTTTCTGCTGCAGGATGACCGTCAGCTAAGCCGCTACTTATTCATCAGTGCTGATCTGTAAACGTCCATTATCTCGTGATGACACTGTTAGGTAACACACTAATGATAGTGGTGTGATCTTCTCACTCTGATCACAGCCTGTTCTTGATCCTTGTTAGCATGTGTTCAACAATGCCATCTGGATGTTGTTTGATTGCTATGTGGATTCTGCTGTTGTCTGATTGGATACAACTGCACTCATTGTTTAAGACAGATTCCATTTTACATTTAGCTTTACCCAGAGCTGTTTCATGTACCAAAACCAATTAATTCCTTCAGATTGTTAAAAGTACTTGCTCTTTGAAGCAAATAAGGTTATACTTTGATAAAATGGATATTAAAGCATATGCCTTCAGTTTCTTTCCAAATTATGTCAGTTTAATTCAGTGAAGATAGTGCTGCAACTTTGTTTAAAGACTTCAAATAAAGTCTTTCCTTTCCTAAACTTTCATGAAACTGTACAGTTGTGTGGGAATTGTGAACGGTATCTGCCAGGTTTTTGGCTCCACTGATGGGCCCAGGCAAAACTTGGCAGCGCACACAACAGAAAACCACAAATCGTATTTTTTGAATCGGTGTTGAGCAATATTCTGATTGACATACTTTTGTTTTGCTTGGTAGCACACACTTTTCTGAAACCAAAAAATATCTTCAATATTCTGCCACCATAATATAACAGATGGTTCAGAAGAAAATCCACAAATACTAACAGTCTATAGTATAATAAGGCCATGCATCAAAATCCATATTCATTACATTTGCATCTGCATCTATATTCTTAGCAGACACTTTTCTAAAGTGACTTTAAAGTGCATTCTCTTATGATGATTATTTCAGCAGACAAAAAAGAATAAGCACTATCCTTTTAATTCAGCAATTACGTATTTTAATATAGTTGCCATCTTTAGCCATTTTCTTTGCATTTTTTGATTCTGATACTGACACCTTTTGTGTTACATAGGAACGTCATGAGTTTTGAACCACTTTATTGACCAATTATATAATAATGATAATTCATATATATGTGGTTTTTGTCACTGTGTTTTAAACAAACGTCTTTTATTACCCTAAATAATCTTGCAATAATATAAATCGCATTAAATAATCGACTACTGTATGCATTAGACCCTTTTATCAACTCTAGACCTGCACACTCATTAAATGCTGATAAATGTGAATAATAAACTTTTTTACAGCCACCATACTAGTGAATAAGCTTTTTGTTTCTAGAGAAATACTAAAGAAATGTAAAGTTTGGCACCCTTATTTAAAACTACTTGCTTTTTCTTCATCCTCAGTTTCTGCTCTCTTGATCTGCACTACCAGCTGAACTGTTCACTTTCTGCATCACTTCAGGAGCACATTGAAGGACAGTGTGTATTGTTTTGTGATGTTTCTTGTCTTTAAAACAAGAGTAAATCTGCAGTGTTGTCGTCTGGGACTTCATTAAATTTGCTTTATGGTGGATTTGTTTTCCTCTCTCCACTGTGCAACACACCCCGTTTGCCATGGCTGAGTGTTACTCACAAATGTAGCAGGAAACTACATTAATCTACCACAGGAAAAGATGGATTTTCTGAGTTTTTCTGTTTTATACACCATGCAAATGCAAACAAACAAAACTCCAAAATGGTACAAAACTGACAGAAAAGCGAAGCGCTTTGAAAGCGCTTACAAATAATAACTGATTGTCTAACGTTTCTTTTAATGTTTGTACAAACTGGTAAGCTTTCAAAGCCATTTTTGACCACAAAAAAGGGTATAAAACAGAAAATGTACAAGTTGCTATAAGGTAAAATAACTGTAATTATGTGTTACAATACATCAGGCATTTAAATGGGTCTTTTATGCTTTTGTAACTACTTGTACATGTCATTCATCATATGTGGCAAAGTGTTGATGGAGC
>JAZGTK010009128.1:0-17556 GCA_036877625.1 Ambastaia sidthimunki | reverse complement strand
CGAACAGGGAGAGTCCCTCCTGTAGTCCCGCCCACTTTAGGTGCTGATATCTGATTGGTTTACCTGTTCTGTGATGCTTTAATAATGATGTGAGGAGGCAGCAGCTTACTGAACAGATGGGCTGGTCCAGCACACGGGCGCACAGCATCCGCGCTACGATCATGCAGCCTACTGCTGTGTATATCAGCCTGCCGCTGATTTCACGTCTCTGATCGATAATGTCAACATTATACTGACGTTTTTATACTAGGCGCCTGTCTGTGCATGCAAAAGGAGCGTACTTGTATTTTCTTTCCCTCTGTGTGGATGTGAGAAGTCCAACAGCAATTGGGGAGGGACTGATCCCTAATCAGTTGAACTTGACTACAAGGATTTAATTCACACTTTGCAATCGGAGGCTTGCTTTGCATACCGCTGATCAATTCTGCATTGCTTCGGCGGAAATATGATTTTCTCAGACATGAACACAGGGACTAATTCCCCGAAGGTCCACCCGCCCAACGGGACGAGATTTTATACATATCAGGCGAGTACTTTCCAGAATAGGAGTATAATGACAGTATATTAAGCTTTTGTGCATTTATATAGACAAATAACTAATGCAAACACATTTATACACATCTTTGTGTGGTTTATGATTGTTGTTTAATTGTTACACGATTGCTATTTACAATTAAGCAGTTTTTGGGGGAGATCCATCATGCATTAACGTTTGTTTTATTTATTGTGTTTGATCGCTTTGTTGGCGCAAAGAGCGCGTGCAATAATTGCGTACTGGGAGTTTGGTTTTAGTGTTACGCGGCATAGACAGACTTGATAGTTTTTTTCCGTCTGAATCTTTTGGAGAACAGAGTTCAGATCTAAACTGTTATGACCCCGATATGGTGCAAGTCTGGGTCGGAGGTTTCAAGGCGTTAACCAGCAGCAGAACTGAGCGCGCTATCCGCTGTTACAGAGCGCGTGCATTCCTCTGGAGGCGCGAGCGCTTTATATATACAGCCGTATATACTGTCAGTGTATTAAAGCAATGGCCCTCATAGATGCTGCACTGTATATTGTTGAAATGTGATTTATGTTTATTCAGATTCATTATCTACATGTCAGGTTATAGTAATGTTATAGCTCAAACTGTATTTTAAAATTATTATGTTCGAGTGTTCATGCAAAGCTGAGACTGGGGCTAGTTGTCTAATACTAAATATTTCTCAGGGTACGTTTATTTTTAAAACATAGTTTCTGTGTAGGACTGTATCGTAAAGCTTTGGCTAATATTAAACTATTTTAAACCTTATTGTTGTGCATATTCTTACTAATGTCTATTGAAACATATGATTTGTATTGTTAACACTTTCCTGACTATGTCGCTAGATTTATTGTTACATAAGCTATTTCATACAAAATAATAATGATATTTTTATTATAGAGTTTTAAACTGCAGTACCCCACAAACCAACATACAAAACTGTGACTCTGTATAATTACAGAGATTTGGCCCGTGTGACATCTTCACCATGTGATGACCAACCAGCCCTGATCACCCCAATTATTCTGTACAGGCGGTATTTGTAGGAAAGCCCATTAATACACTGGAAATGCATTGAAGGATCTCTGATATATACAAACCCACGTATATTGTCCTGATCTGCTGAACAGCATGCGCTGCTCAGCTGTGACCCAAATCTCATGCATTGGAATGAGGGCAGTGTCTTTAGATATTGATTTCTGTAACGCCATGGTAACCAAGCCAGTGATGCTATCAGTGAGAAAATGTGGCTTTGGAGGGGACGATTTCATCTGTGCTTTGTTCAACAGGTGTTATATGTGCTTGTTTAACACTCTGTATCGATATTTGTTCGTGTATTATAATCCAGGTTTATTTAGGCTTGCAGTGTTTTAAATACATTATGTTCCATTGATACCTCATGTTTAGGTCTGTCCATATTTTGAGTGTGTATTTATTATACAAACCGAATGCCATATGACAGTGACATGTATCTGTCAGTTATGGTAACCCTCTGCATTTAACCCATCCGTAGTGAGGAGTGAACACACACTGCAAGTCATGAACACACACACACACTGGAGCAGTGGGCAGCTATCACTGCAGCGTCCGGGGAGCAATCGGGGGTTAGGTGTCTTGCTCAAGGGCACTTCAGTTGCTACCCGACTGCGCTGGAATCGAACCAGCAACCTACTGATTACAAGCCAGACTCACTAACCAGTAGACCACAACTGCCCCCATATGTATGTGTATTTGTGTGTGTTTGTGTAGATGCAGTGCTCAGAGTCTCTATTCAGCCCCTCTTGTCATTGACAGTAGGGGTCTCCCCATGGAAACCCACCTGAGAGATTAACCGCTGATTCACAGCAGCACAATCTAAACAAACCAATCACGTCCTGTAAACACACTTTTTCACTGTAAAAGCAACATGGTTGGTTTTTGGCCTGTCATCATAATTGCTTTTTAGTTCTTTTTCGACAACATACAGAAATATTCTATTTTTTTTGTAGCCTTACTGAGCAGGCCGATCGCCCAGCGTTTCCAGCACTTTGTACCGTACACATGATATTTCTCACTTTTATTTAGCATTCCTCACCAGACCTGGCAAACATCGCTCAGAGTCAATATTAGTGTTGGCGTAGCAAAGCACATCTCTAGCACCGTGTGCGTTCTCCAAAGCCGTGTGTATGTCTGTGTAGGTATGTGGGGTTTGGTCAAACCGATTTCATTTGATTAATAGGGTTTATATGAGGCACAGGGCAAATATGTAGCAGGGCCCGTCAGAATGGAGCGTCAGCAACAGTCTTCTATAATGTTGGAAATTTGAGTCTAAACAAATACGGCTTAGTGCACTGATCCTACCCAGAATTCATAGCATAAATGTTCTTTGGGTAAGACAGATTGTGTTCTTTGGGTAAGACAGCCTCTATAATGAAAGTATCAAGTATAAGCAATGTATAGCCCTCAGCATCTGGGTCTCTGTCATAAAGTGCAGAGAGCATAAGTTGATTACCTCGGTCTCCTTCATAGCCAACATTGTTTTGGGCCAGCGCTGTTAATAAAGGCCAGTCAAGGGTGTAGTCACAGCCTTCCTGTATCATATCCAGTGGGATTATGTTGGAAATGAGAGAGTGGGGGTTTGGTGTGTTTAATGGAGAGTGATCATCGCCTGGCCGTTTGAAAGAAGATCTCAAACAATATTTGAAATAAACAGTTGGGTTTATACTGTTGGTTCAAGGTGCCATATAATGGAAATCTGGAGTTTCATTTATGAAAATAGTCATGGTTATAAGGCCACAACTATGTTTACACTTGCTGAATGTCATTGTTGCTCGTTTCAAGTGCAGAGAACATAGCCATTCAACAAATTGTACTTTAAGACTTTTTTGTGTTAAAGACCAAAGACCTCAGTTAGTGTTTTGCATCTTAAAGGTACAATGGCAAAAACAAGACTGTGCTTTTTAAGACTGTATCCTAACTAGCCAACCAGCTGTAACCACGTTAAGCAGTAAATATCAGGACATTTTGCCGACTGCTGGTTCTGCATCGTCCTGGTTAGCCCCACCCACAGTAAAATCTCATTGGTCCAAATGACCAATTAGGACATGATGTGTCATGATTTGTCATAAAAAGGGATTTTAATCAAAGTAGAGATGACCCTTGAACTGTAGAATATTTTAGATTTCTGCCCAATCACAATCACCATTATGCCCTTGAGAAGTGTCCTGAACCTGGGCTGTAAGCACCATCCATTTAAAGACTGTGTTGTAATTTAACTGCTAAAGCTTAAATAATAAGAGAGTGATGAGCACTGATGTGGGTTTGAGAGATGTCCCAACATTATCGGAGAGATGGATGAAGAGAGATTGTGATTGATAGAGAGAGGGGGTGGGTTTAATCAGACTAATGGCTTAACCCTTCTTTGATATTCACAAAGGGCTCAAAACACTCAACTAGTTAGACTAGAGGCTATGTACAAGATCCTTGTATTGTTCAAGATTATATGTGTAAGGTTTGGGGGGGTATTGATGCTTTTTGAGAACCTCATTTATTTAAATTAATAACGATTGTTAAGCCTTAAAGAATGAAAGAATGCACCTAAAAAATCATTGTTTACTGACCCTCATGTTAATCCAAACTCGTATTGTGCTGCTCTTTCCAATACACTGCCGAGTGGCTTTGGTTCATAAGGCGAGTTTTTATGATGCCATAAGATTTTAGATACATTTTAAAACAGTTAATTAAAGAAGACGGAACACTTTCAGTTGCTTGGTAACAACAGGATAGTGATCTTCCTACAGCTATTGGGGCCACTACTGCCCATCTCAACTACGACTTCCATTGTTTCACAGGGACGTCTCAGAGCTCTAATACGTTTAAATCGTCCACACACATGCTAATACTCGCACATAAATTCACAACACTGTCGATGATTACCCACAATCCAGTGCTCTGTCCTATTGTCTGTGGAGCTCTCGCTGTCAGCCTCTGTGGTTATGTAATCTTGTTCAATCAGACCTGATTAGCACGGAAAATCCCTTTCAGTCACGTATGTCCCGAGATGACAAAAACTGTGCAAATGACAGAGATATCGTATGCATAAAAAGAACAAACCAACATTAAATAACCATTGTTACCCGTTTATGATAGTTTGAGCATGAATTTGAAGTCAGTTTAGCTGCTGCTATATGCTGCCTGCAGGTCACATTATAATGATTTTATTTATGAGATAAATACTCATTATACCACAGTGTCGTATTTACCAGCAGGAAACTCATTATTTGTCTTCAGACGCCAACATCCTCAATTTTGGGTGTGTCAATTTATAAATCTTGATGGAAACAAATTTATATTGATTGTAATTACAAGGCAAATTATGTTGTTTGTGTATTATTGAAACCTTTTGCTGGCTTAAGATATAACAATATTGCACAATTAAACCACATTTTCCAATATTCTCAAAAATTATAAAAACTGAACTTTTTTGTTTTTCAAATTAAACACCCAAAATGCATTTCCTTTAATAGTGTCAATAAGTTATATTAAAGTAAGAATATGTCTATAACTCAATTTTGACAAAAATGTCAGATGGAACTTTAATCTTGTTGCACTAATGTAAATACATATATTCTGCTTACTGAAATTGCCCAACCTGCCTTTTAATTCTGAGCTAATTTAAAGCTATTTGAATGTCACAATCATATTGTATTATGACTTCAAAACTTTGAAGTAGAAGATTTCCAGGAGAACTTCCATCTATCTGAGGTGTTTGTGTCATTAAAACCTCTCACCTCTTACATTGAGGTTTGTCAGTTTAGTGCTTGAGATCAAGTCAGATCTTTGTTCTGGAACACAGGTGGCACTTTGGGAAAAACAAATTACATCCAACCACAAAGCGACAGTCTCATATTGTTCACCCACCACTGATCTGCTCTATTCAGTAAAATGATGTATGTAATTAAACGCTCTATTCAGTCAAAGGTCAAAGCAAAGACAAAGGCCGTTTGTTGTGTCATAAAGGAGAGGCTAATGTGAGATTTTATTCACGGCTTGGGTTTAATTTTGCTGAATGCAACAGAACGAAAACGTGGAAGTCCAGAGCTGTTTAAAAGGTCAGAAAGACATTTTGAGCTGAAATTAATGAATTTGTCTCAGCAGTTTTAGTAAACAACTAAAAGTGGCGACGCTGTTATGTTTTTCATTGGTTTTATAGTGAAATATCAATATAGCATTTCCAGTAACTTAGGTAAGTTAACCCTAATTTAGGCTTAACTCTAAGCTAACCCTTTTTTTCTGAAAAGTAGCACTTTAGTATAAAACAGCCATGTAGTTTGTAGTATTTTTTCTTATAAATTTGGATTAACCTTTATTATCCTACTGCGACACACATCGTAAATTTTCTTGTCTTGTTATCTTGTCTGAAAACTTTGTTGTACTGTACCGTCTTTTTAAAATGATGTGAGCTGTAGCTTTGGAAACTTCAGTTTTAGTTTCTGTCATTTGACTCACTATAGAGCTGCAGTCTGCAGCCTAGAGGCAGCAATAATCAGCAGCACCATTTTAGGCTAATACAGAGTTTCTTTCCTTCTCGCTCGCTCTCTCTTTCTATCTCTTCTTTCCCCTTGCGAGCACTTCGTCAAAGCAATTAAACACTTTCTCAGCTCTGTCTCACTCTCTCTATCTCAAAGCAGACACGCTCGGATGCTGTTCCAACCGAGTGTCAGGAAAAACGTACGACTCGGCCGCGCCTCCTCATTAAAAGTGCAACTTTTCGTTTTGTTTCGCCAAGCAGTTTTAAGCACTGCAACGGTTAGCGGAAAATCGGGTGGGGAGTGGTTTGGGGTGTAACTGTACGTCCGCGCAGTGCTGCGTTATCAATGCGATTTCAAATAACACACAGCTAGTCATCGAATATCAAAAGGCAGATAAACACACGCATTGCAGGAGTTAAAATATGTCGGTGTCATCAGGCATTTATGGACTAGTTGTACATGTGTGGTAACTGCCCTGAATTGTTGCCCATAAACAGTGTTTCAGTCACTTATGTGATTACATAATGATTGAAAAACTCTTTTAGATGGTCAACAGTAGACAACGTGGCAGCCTGGTTTTGGAACTCATAGCCTCCTAGTGTCAGTATCAACTGCAAATACCAGCATAAAGTTTAGAACACCCATATGAGATTATAATGGCGATTCCCCACAGCAGATGTGCACATGGATTAGACCAGCAGGGCATGACTCTTGATTTTGACACAATGTTGATGTCTTTTGAACCGAGAAGTGTCTTTATCACCAGTACAAGTAGTTCTGCAGCTTGACCCAAAAGAACCTGGTATACCTCGTATATCTTTGTTTTACAAGGTTTATAGGGTTTTCTGCATAATTTAAGAAAATGCAATGTGTGTTGATTGTGACAGTAACTGACAGCAACAAATACAACATATTTTTGGAGTGACTTTGCATTGCAAGTCAATTAACTTTAGCCTGGTTTTGCTCCTGGGCAGCTATTTTCTGTGTACTGAAAGACTGAAATCTCCAAACTGTTTGTTCAGATCATGTTTAACTTTAGCAACACAATTAAAACCTATTTAGATTTTTTTCTGGCTGGTCATGCTAAGTTTTATGTGCCTTGTAGTTCACGCTGCCTCAGCAAATGCCAAATTCCAACATTTGTCAATTTATGCTGGATCGGTGTGTTAACCCTGTTGGTATTTGCTTGTGTAGTGTGAAAATGACAGTTTCCCCATTCTTAAACTTCAGTTTGAAATGTTGGCATTTGTTTAAGTGTTTGGAACAGCGTAGGCCCGTGTGAGTCATCTTCTAGAGTACACAGAAAGGCTATTGGCTCCTTTAACCAAAAGGCGGGATTTGCATTCCCACTGCCACATTGAGCTTTATGGTTTTACCCATTTGTTTTTTTTAAGTGGTTGTAAGTGGTTAATTTTTTATACTATCTCTGCAGGGTCACAAAGTCTGTGATTATAAATGCAGACAGCTCTGCTGGTCAAGAACAAAACAAAGGCATTGTGTTTACAATGATCAAGCAGACCCCCTATTGGGCAACTGCAGTGCTCACCAACGTCCTTCATAAAAATGCAAGAAGGTCTGTGGGTTTCCTGAATCCAGCAGCTTGCTAAATGCATGGCCTATTTTTCTCTGTGTGTATGTATGTTTTAATCAGCCTTTGTGCATTTAAATCTCAGTGGGGCAGATGTGAAGGAGTTTGACCCATTTTGATGGATTCCACAACGATTAAAAGGATGAGTGAGCTTTCCAGAGCAGTGGATGCCTGTGTGTGTGTGTGTGTGTGTGTTGTTCTCTCAGCTAGGCATCAGGCCTTCCTTAACACACACTGTGTTGCACTTTTCCCCAGGGTCAGTGTGTCATTGTTTTATCTAGTGATGAATATATTTCATATTGGGGGAGAAAGCAAGTAAACTTGTTTGATTCCATAGAGTAAATCTCTCTCACCTCCTCATCCCACTTTTTATGCTCCATTTTATATTTATAAACTCGGTACTGTAGTGAGCTGCCTACTTAGACAGCATTTTTAGGCATTGGAGAATCTGTTAACATTGCCATTTCTTTTCTGCCACTCAGTTTAATCACTTTAAGCAAACCTCATTTTGACCAAATTTCAGGCAGCATTGCCTGTGTCCTTAGTGGATAAATCAGTCTCAGAATGCATTAGCTCAGTGAAAATTGTCATTTACGGTGGCAAATGGAGTTAAAAGAAATGTCAATTTTCATTTAATCACAAGTGCTTTTCAGATATTTTATTCAGTACTGAAAAATATCAGTAGAAAATTGTTCCATCTACTTAAACATGATGACCTATTTCACTCAGCTCTTGTGTTTGCTATATTTTTCTAGAGTTTTAAATTGTTAGCCTAGCAGTATGCTAAAGCCATTGAAATAGAGGCACAGGTAACATAATAAATGGTAAATTTTAAAGACAGAACAAGTACAGTGTCTTACTGTGCACTTGCAAGCACAATATCTTAGGTTTGGACATGTGGTTCATAATAAAGTTCCCAGTCTGCCGGTTTGTGGTTCTGTACTCATATACTCGGTTAGTTGGTTCTGTTTGGTTTGTGTCATGCTGGCTAGTCCCGCCCACTCAATGCTTTTGATTAGTTTAAAGTCCTTCTCCAGCAGGATGTGTGTTCAGCATCAAATACGGTTTGTTTGGTTTGTGATTTTCACGTTTTGTGCAAACACATAAATTACCTTTGGCACGAAATTTGTGGTACCAAGTTAGTAATGCTACATACTGTACAGCCACTTGCTCTCCACACAGAATAGGCACATATGTAGGTCAGCACAGCTGTAAAGGAACCATTAGATGTTCGAACACATGCAGATTTGTCCTTTACAAAATCAATATACAAGCTGACAAATGGCCTTCATTATTTTAACTGCTGTAATAAAATGATATGTGGCCTCATTTGTTTTTAAGTGATCGAATGAGTTAATTTAAATGAAAGAGGGATGGAGAGAGAGACTGTCTTCTGTCTTTGCTATCTTTTGAATGTCCTTAGTTTTCACCGTTTTTTACCTCCCTATCTTTTTTTACCCATAATGCAGCTGGAGCGGCGAGACTGTGTTGTCAGCACATTTGTCACTGTGGCTATAATAGTCATTCACTGGCTCCCACGCAAGCCTTTGGTTAACGCTAACACCTGTACTGTCACACAAAGCAGAATGAATTCTGAGAGACCAAGCGTACATATGAACACAAGCTTTTTAGATCCCTCACTTTCTATTGTGTGTAGTTAGTTGATGCAGTAACTCACGTCTCATCAACTCCTCAGGGTGAAAAACATAGAAATGGAAGCCATTATCACAACAGAACGCAAGTTTCCCCAAAACAAATGCATCGGTTTAGCTCACATTTCCTGTAAGCGGGTTGTTTGGCCATGTCAATGTGCAGAAAATATCCTGGAATCATGTGTATTGTGGTATTGGTTTTCCATTGGTGCCTTATTAATTTTTCCTACCATCAGCTTGAAATTCATGCTAGGCTAAGCTTGTCAAATGCTTGCATCACTAGGCACTTTTGTGGAAGTGGTAAAACTGCTTGGTCCCTGATATAGCTTCCAATGATATACCTCCTTCAAAATATACATATCAGGTTTATTTTACCGTTTATTTTACTGTGTGAAAGCACTGCGTTTTAATTGATCATTGATGCTTTGAAGTGACGACGTGGAATTGTGCAAATCTGAATCTTAATGTTGGGGAAGTATGAGTTAGTGTCCACTGCAACTAGCTACCACAAACCACAGACAATTGAAGCCAACAGTATAGACAAAATGCAAGAGATGCTAACCGTAAATGTAGATGTAACTAGCGTACTGCATAAGGCACCTGGTTTAGCTATCATACCCCACCACTGATATCTCATGCAGTTATTCATAGCTGTGCAGTGGCCTCTCATTTATTAGCCCCTTGTATTTGTAAATAATACAAGTGCACTACAATGCCCCTACCAGTGTTCAATTAAATGAGCATTGGCCATTTCATCATTTATGAGATGTCCGTAAGGTACTGTAGAGACAGACTCATAAAGCTGCACTGATGTGACAAATATTTCACCTTTATTTGTTTGTTACTGCAGTGCAATGCAGAAAAAAAGGCTAATAAAATATGGAAAAAAACTAATTTGCTGGTCAAGTGACGTCTAGGTGAATACAGTGACTTATGTAGCTTTGCTGTTGCCTTGTAGTGTCTTTTTTGACTTTGCCTAAGTAAGTAAGTAAATGAAGCCATGTAGTAACATTGCAACAGAGAATAATTGCATCATAGCTGACCTTGGACCTCATCAGACTCAGCTGATCTCAGATATTGGGCTTTAAGTAGCTGAATTTGGTATAACTGTATAACTGTGGTTGCACATACTGTAGACCATTAACCAGCAAGTAATGTTGTCAACATTTGTAGGCCTGAATTTAAAGCTGTAGTTTATAATTCTTTGGTTAAAAAAAGGAAAAAATCTGTTACTGAGGAAGTTTGTAACAGATCAGTGGTCAGGATGGTCAAGTGACCAAGTTTTTTTGAAAAAAAAAGTATATCAGGTACCTGCAATTTTATGTTTCAAACAGAGATGGTGAAATAAAGGCAAAAGTTACAGACTGCAACTTTAATTATACTTCCAACTTCCTCCAAAAGCTACATAATGTCGTTCCAACCAGGACAAACATGATTGATATGTTAACACTGAAATAACTTTTCCTTGAATCATTGTACACAGCCGTTCACATAAGGCGTCCACCCAAATACTGCTGGAGATTTCATCTGAGCACACTGGGTGTGGAAGATTAGGATGCAAATTGAAGACTGGTCCATCCCTGTGGCAGCTCACAGTTAATGGCATTGCCTTAGGACGGGCTGACATTCAGCCAAATGATTCCAGAGAAATCAATAAACTTCTGTGCTGAAGACATTTTAAATGCCCATGGCGCTCCCAGCATTTCATCACTTGCAAACAGACTTCCTGCTGATATTGCTGCAGTCCGGTATGGACGACTACAGCCAGACTGACCCCTCCATCAGAAAAACCTAAAAAATTGGAATTAGCTCAGCTGAGCTGGATGACATTTAATTTACATTTGTCTGTGTAGGTCTATGTGAATTTGATTTAGCCCTGCTGGAAAGACCAATCTAGCTGGTTACCACCATGTTGTCGTCACTCAAAGGCAGTTGCTTGTCTGGCGGGTGCCCCCTCTGGAAGTACACAACCTATATGCTTTAATGTTTGTTCATTGGCTCTCAGTTCTGAGCATAGAATTTATCTGGAGCTGTAGGAAAATTATGCCCTGACAATGGTGATTGCTGATTGGTGCCACCGGAAGATCTTGCACAGGCCCATCCCCTTCACTATTACTCATGGTGAATGAGCTGTAATGTCAAAGTTTGCAATTAAGATGTTTCCTGTCTGTTAAGAGCCCTCTAAAATATGGACATTCTAGTTTATATTGTACTTTATTGTAATTAAATATTAGCTATGTTATATATATATTTATAAGATTTTGTCAGAACATACTGTACATTGAGCTGTTAATGAAAAAAAAATGCCTTTTGCTCCCAGAATGGTGTGGTTAACATCTACTAGTAGTGACTTACGGGTTAACCAGCCAAACTTTCACTCCTTACCGGTCAAACCCCAGGTCACTTAATTTGGTTTTACAAAAAAACATGCAGGCATGGATGTTGTAATTTCCCCACTAGATCAGCACAAACTAGCCTGAACAAGCGTAATGGTATAAGAAAGTCTTTTCACAGGAGATATGTTTAACTCTCACCAATACATTGTGATCATGTTTTACAATTTGAAAGCATTTCAACTTAACAGATCATTTAAATATGTATGCTAATCCAAATGCATATGGTCACATTTTTTTTATCTAGACATGATGTGTTAGGCTATCTAGTATTTGTGTTTGCTAGATAACTATAAGTACCTGTTTATGAGTACAAATGGCTAGCCTTCGTTAGGAAGCTATAAACAGGCCTTACGGGACAACTAGCATCAGTAAACTGCAGAAAATAGAAATTAAAAAGAGATCTTTCAACAGCTTCCTTGTGCATGCTCATGGGGAGCCAAGATTCAAGATGTTTCTCTGTGCCATTACAGTACAATCCCTCCAAAGTTTCAGCCAGTACTCAAGAAAAATATAAGCAGTCCTCAAGGTTTGTTCTTCTGGGATGCCCATCAACAAGATTCTGGACCTGTCAGATTTCCAGACGTAATGTGCCAAGAGACAACCCTGGAGGTAGTCACTTAACTAAGTTGTGGTTTTCTGTACATGGCTAAGCAGTTGTTATTGAATGCCCCAAAGGCATCATGCAGTTAATGTCGGAGAAGCCTCGAGGCAACTATGAAAAGGGTAGCCCTGTCATGCACCACCAGTTCCAACTGCCCTGTCACGGACCTACAGTACCCTGGTGTGCAAAACTCATGGCCACCTGCTGCTCTCTATAATCGATTGGTTTGTTAGCGTCCATACAGCTTGTACCAGCTGTACCAATGAAAAACGCATCTCTCTGGGCCGGGTCGAGTGAAAAGATGGATCGTTGGTAAAAACTGAACATCCCCAGAGGACCCTGAGCACCGAACGCAATCTTTCTCCAGCAGGTATGGGCTGAACAGAGAGAGCTGATCTCAGCGGCCCTGTGAGAAGACAGTTGCATGAAGCTCAAGTGTTTTGCAACCCTCTAAAAATGCCCATTGTTAGCGCTGAGAGAAAGAGTACCCTACCATCTGAGTGCTTTGAGGCTTTTGTCGCTTTCAAATGACTCATAAATGAGTAGACGATGACTCAGGTGGGCTCTTACAAGCCTTTGTAGTGCAAGCAGGTTTTGTGCCATGAATAACGCCACACGAAAAAAGAAAAGGCCATTTGTATCTAGTGTTTAAGAGGGAAGGCACAGCTGTGAGCCCTCTGATGCTAATGTGATCTCAGTAAATGGTTTCTGAAAGAGGCTAAATGTTGTGTATATTAGGTTCATGTTGTTTATTAGGGCTAAAACCAAATGTCAAGCAGAATTTCATGTGGTGTCTGGTATTACTACTTTAATGTTAACAGAAAACCTGCTGTCTGAATAGTCGGGTTTGTCAGGGAAACATGGGAGGCAGTAAGCATGTGTTTGCTCATTTCATTCCAAAGGTTCCGGGTTCTTGTGACTTAATATCACAAGAACCAGGAATTATATAGGGTTACGTTAGGGTGCCTTGTTTCTGCTGTTTAGGCAAACAAAAATGTGTTAATATATGAATGAAATTAGGGCTGGGTATTAGCGCAAATGCCCCAATCCCATTTGGTTTTAATTTACAAACTCTCGATTCAATTTAATTAATAGTACAAAGTCATATACAGAAATATTTATCTTTATTAAAGGGAATTGCATTTCTGATTCTCCAACCAACAAATTGTTATCAGCTTATTGTAAATATTTTATATCTTATAAATATTTTATCTTAAGAATGTAATATTTCATAAATATTTATATCTCATGTTTTGAGATAATGTGAACATTTTGAGTCACCAGCTTATAACCTCATACTAATTTTCCTGAACAAAAAATATACATAGATTACAAGACAACTCATATAAGACAGACTGTGAACGGGTGCTACAAGATTATTAGCATTAGCAAGATTATTAGCATTAGCAAGATTATTAGCATTAGCAATGTACATCATGAATTTTTACTACAAAAGTCCACATTTGATACATCACTTAACTCTTTCTTCAAAAACTAGCATTTCATGCAGTAGAAACTCAATAAATAAGATACCGTACTGGGGTTTGTGTCACTACATATATGCACTTTGGTCTTTGAGATTAAGGGAACAAGTTGGTTTTTGACTATTTTTTGTGCCGATAGTCTGGGACCCCTGAGCTAGCAACAAAAAACACACAGAATATTCATAGGTTAGCTAGCCGACCCATGTGACTTGGTTCCACAAGAATGACAAGATAATCAAAGCACCCCTCAGTCACCATAGCATTTAGCTTTTCGTTGTCAATAATTTAACAACCAATAGACTTTGAATATTTCATAAACATAGTAAAGTATTTATGAATCTTGTTGGTGGATGGGTTTTGATGATCAAATGATCAAAGCTTATAGTCAGTATAGCGTTTTCCAGAAGAAAACCTTTTGTGATGTTATGTGACAGATTACAATCATGATGACCCTTCAACCACTTGGTAAAAAAAATAAATTATTTAACCTTTGGGGCACAATGGTACATTTTCCCAAGACAGTTATATGGAAAATCGATATTTACACACGAGCAACTTTATTTGAAGTGAACCACTATCATTTATAGTCTCCCAGGTAACTTGCAGTAGAAACGGCTATGATAATATTTAAACCTGTGAATTGATATTTGATTGAACTTCAAATATCATTTTGTTCTGCTAGTGTCCAGTAATCACCACAGAACGGTTTCTGGGAGAAAACTGACTCTGATAGACACAGGCCAGAGGGGTCGGCACAAATCAGTTTGTTCAATTGATTTGATCTTTGGCTTCTTGGGAACAGCACAGCCTTTAAAAACTGTGTGATTTTCTCAACATGCTGTCGAAAAGAAACTTCATACTGTGCTTCACGAATTACCATTGCTTTAAAACATAAGCGATCTTTAAGCAACACAGCAAACTCATGTTGCACTATAACACTGACTGTGTGTATACAGAGCTGTGTAGTTTAAAAGTGATTTCTTAGTTACTACAGTTGCTATGGAGCAGTTTAATTTAGTTTGCATGTTGAGGTGATCGTAATTAATCTACATGGAATGATCCCAAAGCCCAATTAATTATAAACTTTTTAATTCTCTAATTTGTCTAATTTCACTTAGATTTACTAAGTAGGAAGTGTTGTTTGTTGTGTATCTGTAACCGCATGTGGGGACAATCCACGGTTTAAAATAGAAAAACTATGAACTAACCCACATGTAATGTTGGGAAATATGTTTTCTATGAAAGAAAATTCAAAATAAATTGCAGTGTTATATTTTAGCATCTTTAGTGTAGTTACCCACTGCCTAGAATTTGCAAAGTAATGTTAGTAATGTTGTTTATTTCGGCACAATTATATTTTTGTCTGCAAAATCATTTCAAGATTTGAAAGATTTTTACCGTTTTAGTCTTGTGTTGTGATAGTGTGTATGTGTGTATGTATATTCCTGCGACCTGCTTGTGCATGCAGTGTGAATGCTTTAACATGTGAATATGTGTGGCAAAATAAATGTAAATGTGCCCCATGTGCTTATGCAACGAACGCAAACATACCGAAATGCGTGTTTATGTGCCGTAACAAGTTACATTCTTCCACCCTGCGACTAATTCAGGACCTGACCCTCATATGCAGATATATGCATTGCTCTGGGCTGCTGCATAATTCACGAGCATGTTTACTGTATGCAGCAGAGAAAAACACATGGGGGACAAATCCATAATGTGAGTCCACTGAGTAACATGAGACAACTGCAGAGAATCTGCATTTTTACGTATTCAGTTTCAGTCTGTAGTTTTGAGTTGATGTGGGCAGCAAGACAGTCTTCTGTTTGAAACGGAGATCATTTTAACATTCACACATGCTAGCATGCAAATTCTTAATCTGAATTTGATCATATGGGCTATGAAACCAAATGAATGCTTTTCTGAACATACTGTATATGATTTATGGGTGATGTTTTCTCGATTACATGTTTTGGTACAAACCCCGTTCGATTAGCTTGTGTGAGGGTGTGTAGTGTATGTGTGCATAAAGAAACCTGAAAATTGCCAATAGTAAATGGCATGCGGTTTGCATTTTATGCAGAAAGACTGAAATGCGTAATGTTTTGCATTGCAGAAGGTACGAGAGAGTTTGATAGATTGAGACGGTAGAAATTCTAATGCAGTCTTGAAGGCGCCCTCTGCCCAAACACTGCATAATAACCAAATGGAAGCGGGTGGACAGTTAGACGTATTCGGACATTACTGGGTGTCTGGGGGAGAATCACAACATTGCATTTTTTTCTGCATCTTTTGCGCTGTGCAGCCGCAGCGGTGTAATCATTGTGCAGTGACCACTGAAGCATGTGATCACATCTGGATCATCAGGGCTTTTAAATTCAGTTAATGTAACGGTTAAATCTGCATTCCTGTCTGTGCATATTACTAGCACTGTTGCTCATGCTTAGGGGATAGAAGATACGGCTGGATTGTTTTTGCCAACAAGTAACAGGACACATGTTTATCATTAACTCTTCTGAAGTGCTTGCTCTCCACGGGCAGCTCGGCCTGGTATTAAAGCGGTGGGGCGTGACGTCAGGGCTGTTGTCACTCGCCAAACCTGAAAAGCGTGACAGTGATTATAGACGCCAAGCAGTAATGTCATTTTCTCTAGTCCTGTTTATAGGACACACATTCATCGGGTCAACTTCACTGAACAAGTTCTGATTGCTGCATCTACCATTAGTTTTAAGAAAACTTTGAGATAACTTATCATTTTGCTTTAAAAGTATATTTTTTGTTTAAAAATTTTTTTTTGGAGTGACTAAGTAGAACTACAATGACCAGTGCTAATTGCTAATATGTTGACTACTGCAAATAGTCAGATTACTGTCATCCAATCAAAATTCAGTGCATTGATTATATAATTTACCTTAAACAGATTAGTATACTTGTATTGAAAAAATACAATTATTGATCTATAAACTTCTAATGCAGACACATTCCATTGCCCCTCCAAATAAATTTGGGTCTTTGTAGTTACAGTTAAACAAACTAGATTTGGAGCGATCACACTGGTCAAATGAACCAGACTTTGGGGTCAAACTAGTGTGAGTACACCTTAAGATATGAGCGTGTTCTAAAGAGAATGTGCAAATGTAAAAGTAATTTTGTACTTATAAAACTTTGTATGAATGGCACTATTTGTCACTGAAGTATTGAGAACTCTTCTGAATGAAGGATGAATAGATAATAAGTGATAAGACGTATTTTTAGTGTGAATAAGTGTACTTACAGAGCATGATGCGGTTGTGCTTTTGTGATGGTTGTGCTTTGAAACAAATAGAACTCGACTTTTCTCAAGTCTCCTCGATTTCCTCCTTTAATCTTCTTTCTTTGAAAGTTCTGCACTGAAGGTATTTATCTCAGACTAGATGTCTCTTAGATAACTCTTATTTAGTTTCATTTTCATGTATTTTTTCACTTGTAACATCTGAGCACTTATAAACTCAGAGACCCTGTCATGTTTTTTGCATGCTATGTCCGTTTTTCTTTTTGCCTTATGTTTTTTTTTTGTTTTTTGTTCCTTCCTGCATGCTTTTCCTCTTCAGAAGGGATAGATTTCTGACTTCTGCTTCGCTGGTCCATGATGACGGCCTCAAGAAAGGTTTTGTGTTGTTTTAAATTTAAAACCTTGGTGGACTCAGGTTGAGGTGAAAAAACAGACCCATTCCCTTGTGGTTCATTGGCTGGTAGGTTCTGATATTATTATACAGGTCATAGGCTAAACTTGGTTAATAAAAGGTGTTTGTAAAACGCCATT
>JAZGTK010009127.1:0-17557 GCA_036877625.1 Ambastaia sidthimunki | reverse complement strand
AGTGGAGTTTCTCACGACTTTTACAATCATAATGAGGGCTGTGCTAGATCAGTTACAGGAGAAAGACCAGTCCTGCATCTTTGCACAGCCTTTTATCATTAAAGATGTTTGTCTGCAGTTTTCTAAACTTTGGCTTGTAATGAGGATATATTTTTATAAATGTGATATATAAAATATTGCTTGAAACAACCCACTAAAATCAAAATTGTGCCTTTATGGCTTTTAGTACATATACATTAGTTTTCATATATATGCAAGTGTATATCATCATAAAAAACAAGCACTTTGATATGTCCCTTTCCACACCTTCCACACCTGATGTTGTATGCCTACCTCACAGGTGCCAGACTATCGAGATCAAGCAATACTACCTAATACCCAATCATAATAAAGCATAATGCTGCCTAAATCTGAATATTGTCTGAGTAATGTTACATAATAATACCTAAAATACTATTTAAGTAGATAGGCCATTATGTTTTAAAAGTGAGCTGTTGATGTGTTTGTTTTTTTTTAAGATGTCATGTCAACTTTAAAGGGTCACATGTCATGGTCTTTATTTGTTATTACATTTTAATAATGTATATGACCATGTTTCACCTGCTTTCTGACTTAAAATTAACACTCAGTCTGCATGCTGCTTGTAAGTGCCCACTGTTAAATTCAAACCAATTAAATTTTAGTTATATAGCGTTTTTTTACAATGTTGCATTGCTTCAAAGCAGCTTACATATAATGAAAACAAAACAGAAAAATTATTAAACATACAACACAGAAAACAGAATATGTGGTATTATTGCACATTTTATTGATCATTATAAGATTTATGTAAATAAAATAGGGACACTAAAATTATAATTGATTTATGAATAAAGAGTTGACTGAGCTGATGATAACTACAACAAATTTAGACAATTCGAATAAATAAACGTGCATTAGAAATGCCTGTCATTGCATGTAAGGGCTCGTACCTCGCAGTGGTCTACGACATATTCTTGTATTCAGACTGCCTACTAAAACAGTATATACTTCTGAGACTATGCAATATTTAGTCAATTCATATGATAGATGATAGGTATCATCAAGATATGCCATTCCAGCTTACATGGAGGTGGTGCTTAGAAAGAAGATACAATTTTAGAGGGGATATTAATAATATTTAATATATAATTAAATTATATTTTATATAATTATATTCAATTTCAAAAATACCATAAAATACCCTAACACTGCATAATGAAAGAGAATGGGAGACAAAGAAGTAGTGAAATAGTCTCTAGTGCTGTAATTGAATCATTATGCTAGAAGCAATATTAACAACAGCCAAGGTAAATGGTGTAAAATGGCACCCGCCACCTGAAAAAGAAGGTCTCTCCTGAGGGGAATCTCCCACAGAGAACCACAGAGTAGATCTACCAGACCTGAGAACATGGTCGAGTTGGCCAGAATGGGGCTCACCACCTCTGGGTGAAGCATCCAGTCCTTGGGCCTCAGCCCCTGCACCTGGAAAACCCACTGGTTTTGAGCCACCACTGTAGAGGCCTCATATGCAGCAGGCCGAATGGAATAACATTGGAAGAAGCTGCCATGAGGCCTAATAGTTGTTAAAACTGTTTCACAGTGAGTGTAAAACAGTTTCACACTGCATTATAACTGTATACTGTTGGCCTTCTTGGACTCTCGTAACTGCTCTCATGGTCGAATCTACTCGGGCAGGAGACATATGTGCCCGCATCATTATCGAATCCCACACTACACCCAGATAAGTGGTTTTCTGTGCTGGAGAAAGCTCAGCTGGGGTTCAGTCTCTTTCACCTTGATGTTGATCTGCCACCTGCTCTGAATAAGCCAATATCAACCAATCGTCAATGTAGTTGAGTATCCGGATGCCCTGGTATCGCAAAGGAGCCAGAGCTGCATCCACAGCCTTTGTGAAAGTGCAGGGTGAGAGTGCTAGGCCAAAAAAGGAAGCACCATACTGGTAAGCTTTGCCCCTGAAAGCGAACCTCAGGAACTTCCTGTGCCGAAGAAGGATGGGGATGTGAAAGTCCATGCATCTGTAAGATCTATCGTGACAAACCAGTCCTCGGACCTGATTTGACACATGACCTGTTTCACAGTAAGCATCTTGAACTTTAGTTTCATGACTAAGCGGTTCAGGAGACACAGACCTAAAATGGGACACATCCCCCCATCTTTCTTTGGAACGATAAAATAGCGGCTGTAATGCCCTGACTCCCTGTAGTGAGGAGGGACCACCTCGATGGCCTCCTTCCTCAAGAGAGTGTCTACTTCTCATTCCATAACTAGAGCCTGAGCAGGACCACCCATCGTGGGGAGGACCCCACTGAAAGCAGGCGAACAATGTTTGAACTGGATCTTGTAACCTAGTTCTACAGTGCTCAGGACCCATTGAGACACATTTGGCAGTACTTCCCAGGCTGCCAGATAGTCTTCTAAGGGAACCAATTTCTTGAGATTGGCCTCTAGTGTGTTTTGAGTGAATAGATCGATGCCCTTTAAAGGAAGGCCCTGCAGGGAGCCTCCGATTTAAACTCTCTAGGGACCTCCAAAGAGGTGGCAACCCACCTATGCCTGCTAATCTAGGCAAACACTAGAGGGAGCCATTGTTTGAGGCTACTGTGCCCTGAAACACTCAGGGTGGCAGGGTTAACAGATTGGCCTCTAGAGGGAACTGAGGAGAAATGGACATTGTTTGATGAGATGGGACCCGTTGCTCCCCAGATGGGGCTAATAAGGGGACCAGTCTCTCGAGACCAAGAAACTGGCCTCTGGTATGATTGGAGTGAATAGACCAATGCCCTGTAAAAGGAAGCCCTGCAGGGAGCCTCCAGTTTAAACTCTCTACAGACCTCTGTAGACGTAGCACTTCCCCCATGCCTGCTGACACTGAGAATGGCACTCAGAATGGCAGACGTAGACGCACTCGGTCCTGGCAAACCCTGGCTAGGACTCTTGGGAGCAAGGCCATCAGGGGAAATGCGTATAGATGCAGCCTCGGCTGTCTGCTTCATGGTGAGTGAGGCTGAACCAGAGGGGACAGCATGTCGACTGTGCCAAATGGACTACACCACTCATGGATGGAGTATCCATTTTCCTGCTCTCAGCCCAAACCTTGACAGGATATCTACTCCCAGATTTGCATGCCCTGGGATGTACATTGCTTTGACGGAGAGCAGTCTGGTCTCTGCCCAAAGAAAGATCTACTGCGCCAGCCTGAACAGGCGGTGTGAACGCAACTCTCCCTTGTGATTTATGTATGAGATCACTATGAAGTTGTCCGTAAGGAGTAAGATGTGTTGGCCCTTGGGGTGTGGAAGGAAGTGCTTCAGAGCCCGAAACAATGCCCTCATTTCCAGGCAGTTTATATGGCAGGAGAGATGAAGGCCCTCCAACCAAGCATGACTGGGCGGCCATTGAGAACCGCACCCCAGCCCCTAGTTGGTGGATTTTGGGGTGAAACTCATTTTTCCCTAGTCAAAGTGGGACCCAAGGTAAAAAAACAGGGTCTGAGCCACATAGAAAAGGTATAAAGCCCTCTGTGCATATCCCTTACCACCCTTAGCTGATGGATTTTGGGGTGAAACCCATTTTTCCTTAGTCAAGAGTGGGATCTTATTAATATTATAAATAATAATATTTATAATATACGGGGTAGATTATGTCAATACAGATTTCATATATGTACATTGAATATATATAAATATATTACATTTGAGCATGGGCTGTGTGCACTCATCTGATTAAGTGGAGAGCACAAAAAAAGGCAGAGTCTGTCTCTGGCTGCTCCACCAAATTATGCTACGAATCCCACGAGAGCAGTATCCACCCGACCTATGAGGTGTAGCTGCCTGGCTCCCATCTGTATAAAAGAGAGTGAGGTGGAAGCATTCTCAGTGGAAGCAATTCACATTGAGGGCAGTCAACTCTTTTGGGACAGCTGATCTAGCATGCTCAGCTCCCAAACAAAACACACACATATTGTGTCAACCGCTGTGATACAGCGTGGGCAGAGGCGCACACACTTCTTAAAATTTTTAAAACTCTATTGTTTCTCGTCTTCTTACTTAATACTAGCTGCTTCCTAGTGCTAATTATTTTCCCTCATGCTTAGACCTGACTAACATGGACAAACTCGCTTTCTAAAAACAAGAAGCTGATAGCATATTTTGCAGGTGCCTTTTAAAGGCTTGGTAGCAGGCAATGCTGTCACATGACCTTGAACTTCCTATAATAAATAGGCCTGATTTTACACATTTTCAGCCGGTGCTGTAGGGTAACTGTATTTCTCTTTCCCACTTGTTTTGGAAACCACAAGTGCATTATTCTAAAGAAACCAAAAAATAAAAAATGGCCAGAGCAGGCCCCTGCATTTCAATACACATACTATCCATCCTAAATAGTATTTCAAATTAGAATTAGTATGTTCCAAATTGTAGTATGTTGAAATGAGTTTCCTTAAAAGACCAAAAAGTTTTTGTTAGTGGCAAAACTGTTAATGGATTTTGTTTATTTTTTAAATAATATATAAAAAAATATGTATGAAGATAACTATAAGTTGCATTATAGATATATTAATAAATATTTTAAGGTCTTGCCAACCATGGTACAATCACAATTACTATACATGTGAATATTCATGTATGTGAATATGATAATAATTCACTACCACATATCAAAATACCATGGTATTACCATGTGATACCACCCACCTTTTTGAAGTTTTTTTTTATTACAAAGCCAATTTTCAGCAAATTTTTAGATGCCTACTATTTTCAGATAATGCCACTCTCTTTCACTAGAGGGCACTGTGAGTCTAAAGAGTCAGACTGGTGTGGAGAGATTTTCACACAGGAATTTCACAATTATATATTTTTATGGGGACAATCAATGTCATGAGAACACTCCTTCACAATTAACTGTGATCTTTCTGACTTTCTGAAAGTCTGTTTTGATTTATGTGATTGTCTAAGTGTAATTATGCATCACCCTTCTTTGTATTCCAATGTTAATAGTTTCCACTTAAACATCAACTGTGCAGTGTTTAAAGAAAATAGTGGAATAAAACTTTTTATTAGTGTTGGTGTTTATTGGTGTATGTATTGGTTTGACCTTGTCGAAAGTGTTAAGAAAACTGATGATTGTGCCGAGAGATGATGTGGTAAATTGTTCCTTCAATACAAATAAGTGTCTGTCTCTGTTTGGTGTCTAATTGCGTCAGGAGGTAAACACCACGCTTGGGTGGACGCCGCATGAGGTGAAGCGTGAATATCAATCTCTCATATCAGTGCCATCAAATGACTTCTACAGAGTTAAAATGCCTTAATTAGTCACTGGCCTCCGGGGGCCCTGCTCCAATGGCACAGGTCTCTGAGATATGCTGATGAATATCAGCAGGTGCGCCCAAGTGGGAGTAATATGTTATCCTGAACATGCAGTTCTGTTGCCTGCTTCAGCATGGGAATTATGTGCTACGAATGTCTTCTGAGTAAGAGAGGACAAATTTCACTGTCACTGAAAGTTCTTTCACTTTCCTTAATATCCGCCAGTTCCCTGAGTTCATGAACGTTCATCCACATGAATTCTGCACATGTTGCCATGACCCCAGGTTTTGGCGAAACCATGATCGAATGTGATCATACAGTTATAATGCAAGAGCATTTTGGATAATGTCAAAAATAAATTTGTCAATGATGAATTCGATTTGACCAAGCATTCGACTGACCAAATAGCATTCTGATTATGCTGAAGCAGAATTAATTTGATTGTAAGACCAATTAAAAGCAAGAACTGTCCTAAAAAGGTCTAGCTATAGATGTGAATAAAAGTGTGTCAAAAAACAATGTATAAGCAATTGTGGTCAATTCATGTTGTACCCCCCCAACTCTATCTTCAAGCTCAAATTATCACAAAAATAGATTGTTTATTAATAAGCTCATATAACACAGTTAATATAATCATTGTAACATCAAACAAAAAGTTTATAACCCCTCCAAAAAAGATATTAATGGAAAAAGCTTTGTGAACATGAAGCTAAACAATCCATATTCACTTAGCCTACCTGCTAACCCAGACCATGTCCATGCACAAACAGAAAAGTGCTACCAGACAGCACGCGTCCACACACAAAAAAAAACGGACCCCATCTCCAGGCCTCCTTTCGGATGCCTGCTTAAAAACGTTAACTACCTGCATGGCCACGACCCCAGCTACATCCTTCCCCCCAGGAATTCAAGGGCGACCCGCCGATGCACACATACACAACAAATTCTCGCCCAAGAACAGCACCTCAAGTCTTTTCCCAAGACTACAACTCCTCTACTGGTGTGACTACTGTCCTGGGCAATCTATATGGATTTGAGTGCTGCCCCGCTGTAGTTCTCTTGGAGTATCTCAGCACCAAAACATTCTCCCTCCCATTACTTGCTGACTCTAACAAAGTAAAATCAATGGCCAGAATTTCGTGAGGCCTGGATGCTTGTAACGTTCCCATAAAAGACCTCACATTCTGTTGGACTGCTTTAGCGAGAATGCACCGCTGACATTCCCTACACCACTGTTCCACATCTCTCATCATCCCTGGCCAATAACAGCGACGCTTAACTAATTCTGCCGTTTGATCTTTACCCTGATGCCCATGATTATCATGCAAACTGCTAAACACCTCCCTTTGAAGTTTTTGAGGTAACAGTAACTGATTAATCTCTCGATGGCCATCAGGTGTATATGATAAACGATAGAGGCACCCATCCTTCTTATGCAATCGATCCCACTGCCTAGCCAGCTCCTTTACAGCTTGTTCCCTACCACACAAATCGGAAGAACGTAAAACACTACCTGCATCCCAAGCTCTTATAATAGGACCAATAATTGGGTCTGCCTTTTGCAGATAAGAAAGATCCTCCTGTGAACGTCCAGGCAATGCAGCAACTTCACTGGCACTCACCACTACCCTCTCTGGAGATCTTTCCCTTAACTGCGGCTGTAAAACTTAAGAAAGTTCTGTTCCTGGCAGCACATTATTTATGGCCTGCCGAGACAACGCATCAGCATTTTTATTTATCCTTCCCGGTCGGTACTTGATCACAAAATTGAAAGAGGCCAGCTGTGACAACCACCGCTGCTACAGAGCACCCAACTTTAAAGTCTGCAGGTGACAGAGAGGATTATTGTCAGTGTAAACAACAAAATTATTCCCCAGCAAATACTCTCTAAATTTATCACATACAGCCCATTTCAGGGCCAAACACTCCAATTTCATGGAGCTGTAGTTTTCCATATTTTGCTCTGTTCTCCGCAGACCCCTACTGGCATACTCAATGGGACGATGCTTCCCATCCTGCTCCTGGGACAAAATTGCCCCCAAACCTTGATGGCTTGCATCTATCTCCACCACAAAAAGCTTATGGAAATCTGCATATGCAAGCATAGGTGCTGTAACAAGCTTTGTCTTTAATGTTTGAAAACAATCCTCACACTCTGCACTCCACACAGATGCTAAAGGCAGCCGTGGGGTCTTACCCTTTCTTGCAGAGCCACCCAGCCTTGTTACCAACTCATAAAGAGGTTTAGCCAGCTTAGCAAATCCTTCAATAAACCGGTGATAATAACTGGCAAAACCTAAAAATGAACAAAGCTCTGCCAAATGCACTGGGCGATTCCATTCTTTTACTATTGCCACTTTGTCAGGGTCAGTGGCAACCCCCTGCTCAGATACCAGATGGCCTATATACTTTACCTGCTTCTAAAAAAATTTGCATTCAATTTAATCTTAAGATCTTCTTGCTGCAGTCATTTAAAGACCTCCTCCAATTGTACCAAATGTTCCTGTACAGAAGAGGAAAATACAATTATATCATCTAAATACAAAAGCAAAGAAGAGAACCGCCTATCCCCGAACAGCCGTTCCATGAATCTTTGGAATGTTCCTGGTGCATTACAAAGCCCAAAGGGCATACGGTTAAATTCAAATAATCCAAATGGAGTACAAAAAGCTGTCTTTGCCTTATCTTCCTCAGCTACCTCAACCTGATTGTACCCACTTGCCAAATCTAAGGTGGAAAACCACCTTGCCCCAGTCAGAGCATCCAAAGACTCTTCAATTTGCGGCAATGGGTAAGCATCCTTTCTAGTTTTTGCATTTAATTGACGATAATCAACACACATCCTAATTGCTCCATTCCTCTTTTGCACCAGCACAATTGGGGATGAGTGAGGACTACTGCTCTCCCTGATCACCTTACTATCCAAAAGCTGTTGAATATGAGCCCTTATGAACTCATACTAAGAAGGAGGAACTGTCTATATGGTTGTCAAACGGGTTTATCATCCACTAGAGGAATCTCATGCTTAATCAAAGCTGTACACCCAATATCGCCCTTGGTAGTAAAAAAATGATCTGATATCTACTAAGTAACTGTTTTGCCTGTTCCACTTCCTGTTCAGAGAGTCCTTCAAAAGAAGGAAGGTCAATGATACAACTAGACAATGACTCAGCTACATGGACAGACACTTGGGCACTATAAACATCTTCAGGACAAATTTGTAGCCTAGGTCCGGGAGCACTTAACACTTTTACTACTTGAACCGTACCTATAATACGACGAGGTGCCACCCATACCTCTGTATTCCCTACATTAACAATGAACGTATTGAACGTATTCTGGAAATCTGAAAAAGCTCAGCACCATGTTCATTAAATAAGTTGACATAACACTCTCGAATGATGTTCATACACAACACAGCTGGAATTTTCTCCTTCTGAGCTCATATAACACAGTTAATATAATCAACATACACCATCAAACAAAAAGTTCATAACCCCTTCAAAAAAATATATTAATGGCCGCCAGCCAACCCTCTATATACTCTAATAATACACACAAACACCCCTCCTACATGTAAAACACGTCACTCAAAGAAAACACACTCCAAATCAACTGTTAATTTCACTACAAACATAACCCTCATGCAAATAAATAACTCAGATGTGCTTTAAAGCAGTAACATGTATAAAGAGTACAAAGGTTGGCTGGCAACACGAGGCTGGGAAGTGAGACAAACAAACAAGAGAAACAAACAAACAAAAAACACTCACGCTAGCCAGTCTAATTCAGAACAAACATCAAATCTTGACTGCGTTGGAGGCATACAGCGCACACAGACAAAGACAGACTAGCTGAGAGAATGCAATATACAAAAACACTGAACAGCGATCAACTAAACCTAACACAAAAACATCAAACACAATTAACAATGTTCCACAAAAAATGTTATTTCAATCCCATTAAAATAATAAAAACACATGCAAATCCTATATAAAACTGCAAAATGACAATATAAAAACAAAGTTGAAGAACAATTTAACAACAATAACACAAGAGGCATGTGGCAGAGCATCAACAACATCACAGATTTTAGAGGGAATAAACCAGCTACTGTAAACATTGCTGCCTCTCTACCAGACAAGTTTAGTCATTTTTTATGCTCGCTTCGAGGGTCACCACACAGGGAGCACTCCCACAGCTGCTGCAGAAGAGACGAGCGCACTCTCCGTCTCTGTCGCGGATATAACCCGATCCTTCTGACGGGTGAATATCCACAAAGCTGCGGGTCCTGATGGCATCCCAGGCCGTGTGCTCTGAGCATGTGCATCCCAACTAGCTGGAGTCTTTACAGACTCTCTCTGACTGTTGTTCCCTCGTGCTTTAAAAAAATCCACCATTGTGCCCATACCAAATAAAAACTAAATAACATGCTTGAATGACTGGAGGCCCGTTGCTCTGACACCTATCTTGACACCTAAGTGTTTTGAGAGACTCATCAGAGACCACATCTGCTCTGTGCTGCCTGCCTCTCTGGATCCGCTCCAATTTGCTTATCGTAGCAACTGTTCCACAGACAATGCTATTGCCTTCTCCCTACACACTGCTCTCTCCCACCTGGATAATAAAAACACCTATGTGAGAATGTTATTTGTGGACTACAGCTCAGCATTTAATACCATAGTGCCTGCCACACTTGTCGCAAAGCTCCGGACTCTGGGACTACACAGATCTCTGTGCAGCTGGATCCAGGACTTCCTGACAGGCAGAAGTCAGGTGGTCAGAATGGGCAAAAATACTTCATCCTCGCTGACCCTCAACACTGGTGCCCCTCAGGGCAGCCACACACAGCTCCAACGTCATTGTCAAATTTGCTGACGATACAACGGTGATAGGCCTGATCACTGACAACAATGAGACGGCCTACAGAGAGGAGGTGTCAGGTGACAAAATGGTGTCAGGAGAACCACCTCTTACTTAACATCGACAAGACCAAGGAGCTGGTGGTGAATTTCAGGAGACAGAGCAGAGAACACACACCCATCACCATTGACAAGACACCTGTGGAGTGGGTTAACAGCTTTAAGTTCCTCGGCATTCACATCAGTGAGGATCTCACATGGTCTGCTCACACAGATGCTGTGCTGAAGAAGACGCACCAACGCCTCTTCTTCCTAAAGCGGCTGAGGAAGTTTGGAATGAGCCCCAGCATCCTCAGAAAATTCTACACATGCACTGTGGAGAGCATCCTGACTGGCTGCATCACTGCCTGGTTCGGAAACAGCACCGCTGGCAACCACAGCTCTGCAAAGGGTTGTGCAAACTGCCCGCCACATTGTTGGAGGTGAGCTTCCCTCCCTCCAGGACATCTACACCAGGCATCATATCAGGCTGTGTATAAAGACAGCCTGGAAGATCATCAGTGACTCCAGCCACCTGTCTCATAGACTGCTGTCTCTGCTGCCCTCAGGCAGACGTCTCTGCAGCACCCGATCCCGCACTAGCCGACTGAGGGATAGCTTTTTCCCTCAGGCTATCAGGTTAATGAACATTCAGGACTAATACATTCCACAGCATACTCCCACTACATGGCATGCCGTGCACAGCACCTTAACTATGTCTGTATAATCTGCTACACCTACAGTACGTATTGCTGACAACACACAGGTGAGTGGGCTATACAAACTACCTGTGGCAACAAACTCTTCCTCTATATGCACACTGTACACTTTCCTGCTACAAGAACTGTATATATATATATATATATGTATTTATTTTGGCACAATCTCTGGACAATAAGCTCAACCTGTACTTGTACTCCCAATTGGAAGTATGTCTAATAGTACACTGTATGTACTGAATATATGTTTGTGTATATTACACACTGTTATCTGTACAAATCTGTAGTTATATAAAGGTACTGTCTATATGTAAATTGTCTCTGCACTGTCTGGAGCACGTCTGTCTTTCACTCACCTAGGCACAGGTGCTGTGGTGATGTGACAATAAAAGTGATTTGATTTGTTTTAAAAACTTCTACAATTACCTGCAACAAAAGCGTCAATCCCGAACTACTTTCTAAAGACATTCCAGACCAAAGAAGAATGAACATGACATCGGCAAACAAAACCACAATGTTTATGTCTACCTTGAAAACATAACACCCTAAGTTAATAAAAAAAGCTTTGTGAACAGTAAGCTAAACAATCCATATTCACTTAGCCTACCTGCTAACCCAGACCATGTCCATGCACAAACAGAGAAGTGCTACCAGACAGCACGCGTCCACACACAAAAAAAATCGGACCCCATCTTTAGGCCTCCTTTTGGATGCCTGCTTAAAAACATGAACTACCTGCATGGCCACGCCCCCAGCTACAATATACTGTACACAATTTTCTGTTCACAGTAGAAGTGTGCACAGATGAATTGGCCAAAGCAGAAGCTTTGAGATGTAAAGTATAATAAGAAATAAATTAAATAGCTGTCTTTTAAGTTATATTTAAAGTCTGGAAAGCACCTCTTATGACTTCAGTGGATAAATGAACATTTATGTGTTTTAGCTACAGGCTCCTTAGAGGAAAACAAGCTGGGGTACATTTACAAGGTATGCCAAATCAACAGCCAACTTTCAAATAAGTTAAATTTACAAAGATATTTTAAGATTATCCAAAGTGACTTACAAAGACAGACAGCATTAAATATTTTGTCCCAATAAACAACAAATCAAGTCTACAAGGCTATATTTTCAAGTGGGAATCACATTCTGATGCTAGAGACAGAATTAACAGAAGTGTCTGTGAAACAGGTGTGTTTTAAATTGTTTAAGGTTTTGATGGTCTCAGCAGATCGGGTGGAGGCTGAAAACTGCACTATTCCACCATGAATAAACAGAATAGAATAAGAACAGAATAAGTGAACATCTTAGAAAGTGATATGGTACGTCAATGTGGGGGAAAATTAAATTCGTTCACATAGTTGGCGGGAGGAGACATAAATCTGAGTTGAAGTAGAAGGGCAAAGTCCCGTTGACTGTCCTAAAGTCCAGGGTCAGAGATTTAAATTAATTACAGGCGGACACAGGTAGGGTGTGATGTGGGCTCTCTTCTCTGCTGCATGCTGTAGCATTCTATACCATTTGCAGGGGTTTGGTTGTATTGGCTGCAACTTGGCCAGCCAGAGGGCATTGCAGTAGTCCAGCCTTGATATTATGAGTGTTTGAACTAGGAGCTGCGTTGCGTGCTTTGATTTTTCTAATGCTTTAGAGCATGTACCTGCATGACCGAGACATTGTTGCAATATGAGTAGTAAATTTCAACTGGTCTTCAAACACCTCATTGAAATAATACACATTGAAATAATAGTTATAAATTATAGAATAAAAAGCCTAAGATTCTAAGTATTCAATGCTTCTCCAAACAGTTCCTTTGTTCACAAAATGGTTTTCTAACATGGTAAAATTGTTTGGGTAAATCAAACCTCATGTTCTCAATTAGAGCAGGTCTAACTGTAGAATTGAACCCACGTGCTGAAACCGATTCACATTAATTATCATGAAAAATAACAAGACATAACAATGACAAAATGGAACTAACGAGTGCTTCTGTCGAAAATGATATACAGTATTCTATAATCTCATCTCTCATTAAATAATAGCGAGTCTAGACTCATCATGTATTTGTGAGTTTCTTTCAGTACTGTGGTGAAGGATAGTATTAACTCACAGACTAAACGGATTCTGTACTAGAGGTTAAAGAATCTTTATTGTCATTACAACTATATACAGCTGATGCCACACATAGAAGCGTAAAGTTACAGTGCATACCTGTATTGTTGGTAAACATTAGCAGCAGAAAGCTGGTGTAAACATTTAGTAGCAGAAGTTAATATAACTGTGTGTATTTGTATAGTGAACATAGTCTGTGTGTGTGAGAACAGTTATTGTTAAGAAACCTGATGGCTTGTGGAAAGAAGCTGTTTGATAGTCTGGTAGTGTGGGCCAGAATGCTTTGGTAACTGCAGAGGGTCAGTGAGGGTGGTAGCTGGGTCTTGATGTGCCTCATGACGAGGCTCTCGAAGCATTTCATCAGTGGTGAATTCCCGTGGTAAATAAAACGGTCTGCATCTAACACTCACAAACTCCACTAGCGCTGAACAGTATTTAGAGACAAGCACAGGGTTCTTACACCATTTTGTGTTGATGTATACACACATGTCACCAACGCAAGGCTTACCGCACATGGCTGCATTCCAGTTGGCAAGAAACAAGGCAAGCCTGTTTAGCTCTCTCCTGGTTTAGCTCTCTCCTTTAGTCGCTGGCAACAGGCAACTCCAAGGTCTGGAGGTCTGGTCTCCGTAGCAAGCAGATGTCGCAAAGTTTTTCCAGAACTTCATCATGCAGGTTGGTTGCCGCATGATTTCTGTATCTGCGTATTGTCTGGTGTCCGTATGTGTGAACACCACAGTCTCTGATGTCCATGTACCTTTGTGAGTTGGGCTAAACACACGGATAGCACCATTTTGGATCCGGAGAGGCCGCTGCATGCTACTGCCGCGCTGCCATCAGAAAATCAATACTCATGAAAATCAAACTCTACTCTCTCAAACCTGTGCCCCAACCATTTAAAAAACTGCTAGGATCTCGCAAAAAGTCAGTCATAGTTTGTCTGTCAGCTTTGTGTTAAGATAAAAACATATAATAATAATAACTAGATATTCTCTAAAGAAAATGAGTGTGGTGCTTGACATGGCAAAATTCGGGCCAGAATATTTCAACAATATATGGCATTTTAACATGATTTAACATGATAATTATACCAACACATGGCTTATTTGTGAAATAGTTGCTAGATTGTGGCCAGGAAGTTGCCAATACCTAAAGCCTGAGTCAAATAAGCCCACTCAAATGCCTCTGCAATGTTCTAATGCTGGGATATAGCTTATATCTTTTATTACATGGTTGCTAAGGTACAGCCTAGGGTGTAGCTTGACAGTTAATAGGGTAAAACTATTAGACACAAATGTGTATGTGAATCAAAAGAGCCAACCTCCATCTTTCTATGATGTTCCAGTGCTGAGATACAGCCAATTTATTTTGGTGAATAGGGTGCTCTGAATGGTTGCTAGGGCAGGGTAGTTCCTGGAAACTTCCAGGGTAGTTTCCAATAGGTACAGTTTCCAAGGTGATGATAAAAAACTACTTGCCAGTCAAAAGAGGCCACCAACTTAACTCTATGATTTTCTGATGCTTCTGAAACATCATACACCCAATTGCTTATAAAGGTCATAGCACACCTCTGCTTAATAATCTGGTCTATTTGACCTTTTATTCATGGGTCTACGACAAATGTTGTGGGATGAGTTATGTACCAATGTTTTATCCAGAAAAAGAAGTAAATCGGTAGCATAGCATTTTCTGAAGAAAACTTGGGCCAGAATATTTTAACAATTTTAAGAAGATGCTAACATGATTACACATTATACCCTTGGAATGAGACACTGCGTCACTTTTAAAGTGCTGTCATGTGGTGCGCAATGCTATGCCACATGACCTTTACCTGCCTATAAATAGGCCTGATTTTAGACGTGTTCAGACTCCGGCGCATATGAAACGTGTTCCCCATAGCATCAAGCTAGGTGCAGCATCTCATTCCCTATCTCAAATATTTTAACTAAAGAAAGTTATTACAACAATTTATTATTTTATATGTCTTGTATTTTAATAATTTTTCTAATTAAATCAGTGTAGTTGATTCAATGCAATTTAGTTGGTTTAGAGTAAATAAGTAGACTATAGTATGTTTAATTTACATTTAATATTTGTCAAATTAAACTTTTTGTTTTGACCTAATTTAATTGCATGTTGTTTTTTTTCCAAACAATGCTCAGTGTTCTCAGGCAGTACCAGTGTAATGCTATTTGATCACAGCATAATACATTCTGATCAAATTATGCTCAAGTCCTCAGCCTAAGCAAATGCCTTCACTTTAGTACAACACTAACCTGCTAAAAACACCAACATAAAATAAATGCTAAAAGAGATCAGAATACTAAACATTAATAAGACTCCCCCTTGTGTCACAAATCCTGTCTCTGTGGCTCCCTCTGACCGCCGCCAGCGGGAACCATCACCTGAATTCTAAAACAACTACATTTCCTATATACCACGTACCTGGGGCCACGCCCCTCTCAGCTGTTCTGCATTTGCATTTTGTCCTCAACTGTATATCAAAATGTAGCTGAAAATACATGTCTGAATGTCCTAAGGCAACTTAGGGTTTTCTGTGTGTTTTTTTTCTGTGCGGTAAGGCTCGCGGCGGTGTCTTGTGTGTTTACATCAACACGGAATGGTGCAAGAACTAAGTGCTAGTTTCTAGTTACTGCTCACCATGGTTGGAGTTTGTGACTGTTAGATGCAGACCTTTTTATTTACCATGGGAATTCACTACCGTGCTCATTCATCGGTGTTTACATTCGACCCAGCGCTAATGCCGGTGATGCGCTGTGCGAACTGTATGAGGCTATTAGCGAACTGCAGAACTCTGTCCCGGGCCATCAGAGAAAGAGCCCACATGCTTAGAGAATCCACAGCCACTTCACAACCAGCAGAGACACGCAGCGCATGTGGCAGGGCATTCAGACTATCACCAACTACAGGTCAACACCACCTGCCTGTGATAGTGATGCCTCCCTTCCAGATGCGCTGAACGACTTGTACGCTCGGTTTGAAGCACAAAACGGTGTAATGGCGAGGAAGACCACCCCTCCCCCCAATGAACAGGTGCTGTGTCTAACCACGGATGATGTATGGAAGACTCTGCACAGAGTTAACCCACGGAAGGCTGCTGGACCAGACAACATTCCTTGTAGGGTGTTCAGAGGATGTGCAGACCAACTGGCAGATGTTTTCACAGACATCTTCAACATCTCTTTGAGCAGCACCGTAGTTCCAATGTTCTTCAAGGACACCACCGTGCTAGTGGGGGGGGCAGCAGAAGACCCTGCTGCCCCCCTCACTAGAGCCCCTGCAATTCGCTTACCGCCCCAACCACTCAACAGATGACACCATTAATACCACCCTCCACCCCGTTCGAATGCTCTTTATTGACTTCAGTTCACCATCATTTCTCAGCACCTGACTGAAAAGCTGAACCTGCTGGTCTTGAACACCTCCCTCTGCAACTGGATCCAGGACTTCCTGACTGGGAGACCTCAGTCAGTCCGGATCAGGAACAGCATCTCTAGCACCACCACACTGAGCACTGGGGCCCCTCAGGGCTGTGTGCTTAGTCCATTGCTGTTCACTCTGCTGACTCCAGACTGTGTAGCAATGCACAGCTCAATTCACATCATTAAGTTCGCCGATGACATGACCGTGGTGGGTCTCATCAGCAAGAACGACGAGTCAGCATACAGAGAGAAGGTGAAACAGCTAACGGACTAGTGTAGAGCCAACAACCTGTCTCTGAATGTGGACAAAACTAAAGAGATGGTCATTGACTTCAAAGAGACCACTCTCCATTGAACATTGGCGACTCCACTGTGGAGATTGTAGAAAGAGCACCAAGTTTCTTGCCGTTTACCTGACGGAGAACCTCATCAGTCTCTCCCTCTTCTATCAGAGACATTAACGCTGCATCCGCAAAGCCACCAGCATTGTGGATGACCCCACACACCCCTGACACACACTTTTCTCCCTCCTGCCATTTGGTAAATGGTACCGAAGCATTCGGCTCCTCACGACCAGACTTTGCAACAGTTTTTTTCCCCATGCCATCAGGCTGCTAAACACAAAATAACTCATTACAAATTACACTACTGCCACTGGACTATTTTTGGGTATGGATTCAGGGTCTAAAAATGTTTTTTTTATCAGTACTTGTATTCCCTGGGATCAAACCCACAACCTTTGCATTAGTAGCGCAATGCTCTACCAGTTGAGCTACATTAACAGTATGACCCTACAGGAACACTATGAAATATATGACCCTTAGTTTTGTGACGATATAAACTAAAACTAAAATTGGCGAGCCTTAATCAACGGAAACTGAAATGGATAAAAGGGGGTCTGTAGGTGGAGTTGGGGAGGTTATTGTTACCTGGAGGACATGTTTCTGCGGAGAGAAGCGGCTGATTGATAGACGCACGCAGCGTTCGGTGTAGTGCAAGTGGCAAAGGAGGAAATCCGGGCTGCATTCTTAACGCCAGCTGCG
>JAZGTK010009126.1:0-17558 GCA_036877625.1 Ambastaia sidthimunki | reverse complement strand
TGTGTGTGTGAGTGCTTTTAGATAGAGCCATATTATAGAGTCCATATCAGCTACATTGATCCTGGCGGTTGGTTAAACACACTTCTGCAGGCCTTAAATACAAATCAATAGCTTTTTCCTGAGGGTACAGAAAGTGTGAATGAAAAACTCATCTCATGGGGAATTTTCTGCCCACTAATGGCCATCTGTTTGCGTAATGTAATTAATTATTCACAGTTACGACCCTCTTAAGGTTTTCAAAACACTTTCAGTTCTTTTATTATTTGTTTAGTTCATGTGCAGACTTTAGATTCATATACATTCAGATATATACATTTCTTTTCTGCCTTATTTCAAACGTGTATACAGCAGAACTAGCACAAAAATGTCAATATATTTTTACATAAGGATTGGCTGTGCACATTTTAAATGGAAATGTAGTGTTTCTGTGCATGTGTTTGATCTATATACCTGTTCCATGATGTCTTTAACCTTGTCTTGCTCACAGTCGAGAATGACCCTCCTCTCTTTCTTGTTTTCCAGGTCTTGGAAGAGGGAGCGATAGGCCTCATCCTTTCGCTCGTCCTTCATATTGCCCACATTGATGGCAGTCACCTGCCACTTCTTCTCTGCTGCTGTGTCCAGCACAACCTGGAGTGTGGTGAGTCCTGATTATGAGAAAAACACACAGGTTGGGTTATGAGGAGATGGTAAAATACTCTGAGGATTAACCTCACTATACGTTCTTCTGCATGTGATAGCAAAGAATGAAATGTGTTATGATAAGACAACAGGCATATATGCTAAACACTAAAAAGATTTGAATGTGATTTTCAAAGCTACAAAATTAAATTAGGTCACAAATAAAAAAATAAAGTTTATATTATGAAACAATAAAGGTTTATTAAGGTATACGTAGATGAGAGTGTGTGTGTTGCGTTTGGCACAGGTAAATGAATAATAGGTAAAAGGGTTGGAAATCTCAGGGAGTCTGAAGCACAGACGTACCCTGTTTAACCTTTGTTAAATGTGTCTTGTTCAGACGTGACTAGTTTTCAGAGGGGGTTAGAACATGTTCGTGTTTCACAAACATACTTTCGTGATTTTTAAATTTTTAAATGTTTATTTCTGTTCGGCGGAGGAATAAAATAACAAAAGTAGCCAAACAGACATAACCTGCTAAATCAGGTTAAATATTGCCACTGCAATATTAGTTTTCTATAAAAGCGTGTTTATGTTCATGTTAAGTAAGGTTTAAGTTTAAGTTCGGTTTAAGTTTGTGTTAAGTTTATGTGCAATGTGTAATTTTAATACATCAGATTTAAATTATATTTTTTAAATGAGTAATGCTACATTTAAAATGAACGTTTGAAAGAAATAACCACACGCAATGCACTCATCCGTATGCCACACACTGATGTAGATTTCAGACACGCCCACCCCTGTAATTAACAGAAGTGTTAGTCTTGTCTGCATTGGTGTGATAAAGATTAAACTCAAACGTCGTTTAAGAAACTAGTCCAGCCTGATTGGGGATTGGAGACCTGAAGATCAAGGCGTACAGCTATTTTTTAAGATGTTTAAGTGTTTAAATGCTTGTTAGTGAGGGCCATTAGCACTGTGCAAGATATAATCAATGTTTTCTGCAAGGCAAATGCAATGACAGCCCTGAAATTCATCGCTGCTCTTCGCACTCCAAAGTCTGAATCGAAAAATGCCTGATGATGTGATCATATAATAACTACGATAGTGCTGATGAAATCATAGCACATAAAAAACATTTATTGTTCAGACACACTTAAATTACTGAATACAGGAGTGCTGATGGGAGACATGATAAAGATGTAGCCGGGGGCGTGTCTACGGTCTGGTAACTTCTAACAAATGTAGAATTTTTGTTCTTGCCAGGTTATATTTGCACACAATATGCTGGGCAAAAGTACATTTAGGTGCTTATAAACAATAAAACAATTACATATATTCTGCTTTTTTATCTTATCTTGGGGTAAAACAAAAAATGTACTCATTGTATTTATCAGAGGCTTTTAGATGACATTAAAACTAAACAATTAAGTTGAAAAAAATCCAATAATATTGACACGAAAACAGTCACTGCTCTTGGCTTAATACTTAAGACAGCTAATACCAAACAATAAAACATTGTTTAGCATAAAAACTCCACTACAAAGCTAATTTTTATTCAGTGTTTCTCAAAATGTTTCTAAGACTGTGAATGTGTTTACAACAACTATTCCTAATAACCCAACAACTTACACAATCATGTAAATTGTCTTTTAATCAGGTAAAGGTCATATTGAAAATCAGTCAAAAATACATAATAATATATTTTAGAACAATATGTTGCTAGTGAATAATAGTTATGGTTCAGTAACTGTGTGTTTTTTGCCGGTGGTGTCATCCCTCACTGAACTGATGTCATCTGTATTACATAATGTCATTGTTTCTCTTTAAGCACTATGCAGCTGGATCTTTGTACAGAGGCGTTAGGCTGATTTAATTAGCCATTCCAATTATGCATAGGTTAAGTCTCACAGTGAGGCAGAATTAGTCTGTATCTGAGTCTGTACCCAGCCCATCCTTTATTGATTATGTAAGATAAAACATTTTCGAACAAAGGAAGCCTTTAGGAGAAGCAAGAAAAAGAATAAAAGACAAGAATCAATGCCAGTTTTTATATACAACCTACTTTTAAAAGGAAATAATTGCACAATCCAAAGTTTTAAATGAATTACATGCAGTGTTTGGAGTGGCTTCCATCATAATTTTGCAAGATATGCATTTCAGTCCCCAAAAGGGTAAGCATATTTCTGTTCTCACACACATTTGTTCCAATGCTGTATGAACCTCACAGCATTGCACTAATTAACAGACACTAGAGTGTGTTTTTGAGGTTGGTCTTTCTGTTTGTGTGTGTCAGTGTTGCTCGGGGTCCCCTGTCTCATGTGATCCAGGACCATGGACAGCAACACTCCAGATCCACATGGGCAGCAGGCAGGGTGATGAAATCACCCTCAGCTGCAGTCGCTCATCAGCATCGAACACAAAAGAGATGCTGGCGTCTCGGTCAGGTGGGTAATGAACAAAGATCTAAAGAGAGTAACTGTCTTAACTAAACTGGGGCACCCAGCAACCCATGACCTGCTTGCTAAGCTGTAAAAAGACACCACATCCTTTCTGTACATCACTAAATGAAATACTAAACTGGAGCCTGCACACTCAAACTGATTCTTAACTGAATCAAAAAACAGATCATATCAGTGCTGTACAGACCTGTTTGCATTGGCTACCATTTTAAAACTAGTTTAAAGGGTTTGCATTTGTTTTTTAGGTCTTGTATGGACTTCAAAACCACAGCGCTTTAAGGTGTTTTCTGCCTGTCATTCTTTATGCCTGTTCACAGGGCGGCCCATACATGGGAAACAGGAAGTTCAGAGTTCCACAGAAGGCTTTTATTACGATTATAAGTTTTGTAGAGTTGCATTAGAGCCAGAGAGTTGTGCAGCACTTTGAGTTGACTTTTGGTAAATGTGCTTTATAAATAAACATGACTAAACAAAAACCTTACATGAGCACAACAAAAGCCACCACTCACTTTCACGTCTGGTCTCTCTGGTTTAAATAAAAAGCCTTTACAATATTATAAATTATAAATTTGTTTCCTGCTACAATGCCCAAAATTGAAATTGCAAAAACTTCTTTGTTGGCATTAGTATTATTAAATTTGTTTATTAATTTTTTTACAGCAACAGTTTCTCCAGTAAAACATACACAATAATCAATGTGTCAACATGTATGTCTGAAGGTTATTCAGGTCATTGTAGAACGTTGTTTTAACTACCAAATTCAATGTTTTATTGATGCATGTCTTTTCTTCCATGTTTTCACTGTATGTAAGTTATCTGGAAATATATATTACATACCCTAAAGATGTAGCATGTGTCTTATGATGTGTCCTCAATATGCTGTGTTATTTGCCCAGAGAAGTGCTAGAGTCAGAGAGTTTGCATTTATGTCTGATCTTGCCAATGGTGCTGCTCTTAGACTCTCACATATACACATTAATTACATACACAGCACAATGGTTGCCATGGGGATGCAGGGTCTATCTGACCTAATTAGAGTTATATATGATGCAATGTGCACCTTGATGCACATGCTTTCATTCTCACACATATAATCACACAAAGACAGCCACAAAAACACATATACATATATACATACATACATATATATATATATATGCACACAAAAATGCACACAAAAAGGATTTTCATGTGAACATTGGGTTTATATAATTAATATACATAAAATATAACTGTTGCATATTGTGTGCATACTGATTTTTATCACAGCAAAGTAAAAAGTATCAACCTCATAGTTAATAAAACACCCGAATTACACACATTTATGTAGGATTTGACACCATAGTCCTTAGAGAGCCACATCACCCTTCTCATTTGTGCCTCATAGCACTCAACCCCCGCAACCATCAAAGAAAGTGAGGGGGAGTGACATAGAAAGAAATGAACGAGTGACATAGAAAGGAAGAGAGAAAAAAGAGAGAAAAGCTTGAGGCAAATAGAAAGATGAGAAACACAGGCAGTCAGTCCAACAAGCAAACAAAATGAACCTTTAATAACAATGTAGCCTAAAGGACTCTGCCCACTCCAACAAACAAATCTGCTTTTTATTGTTGATATTATATTTGTACTCCATTGATAATACTTAGAAATAATATCCAAAACCACACAGCCAATAATCATAATATTACCAAACAGTATTGGCAATGGTTATACAATGAGGGTCATGGTCAGGGAGGGACCATTAACATTACTTTGAACCTTGTGATAAAGACAGGCCCTCAATGGAGCTCTAAAGCCTACACATTGAGCCTAGGGGCCCACTGAAAACAATTTCGCCCCAGGATCTATGAATTGTGGCAACCCTACATACTGAACCAGTATCACTCTCCACCCAAGATACACATAAGCACCACAACACTCGACTCAAGTATTTGAAAATATATCTCCAAAGTGATCATTTGGACTAAATAACAAACAAGGTGATCTGTGATATGAAAGCCTCTGGGCAAGCCAAAAATTAAGTCCTTTAAAAGTAAATTTACCATTGCTCCTTAACCCACCACACACCCCAAGTGTTTCAAGTGTTCTTGAATAAAACAGTACAGTGCTTTACCTCTATCACTGTCGTAAAGGTAGGCGAACTTATCCCACTTGTAGTACTCGATGAGACTCAGGAGAGGTCCTTTGATATCTGGTCGCATCTGAATGATGAACTGCTGATTTCCATCCAGGGGAAAACTGGGTGTGATGAAGGAGACGTGGAGTGTCCCGCAGAACGATGTAATTGTGTTCACTGACTTCTTATCATAAAATCCAAAAATAGCATAAACTCCCCTTGAGAACTGAGAACAGACTGAGAAAAGAGAGAATCAATTAGAATCTGATAAAAGTATCACTTTAGGAGAGTCTTGTGTTATGGAAAATCTTACAGAACTTGAGATCTTGAGAACTTGGGTACAAATCGTTTTCCACCTCAACCAAAAATTGCTCCAAAAACCATCATAAAGTGTCATCAGAAATCATAGATATTCTTAATAATTAATTGAGTAAATAAATTATTGAACCCATATAACTATACATGATGCAAGTTTGTTTATATTTTAACACAATTTTTACAAGAAAAATGGAATTTCTACTTAAAATAACGTAAAAACGAATGCAGGTGGTTCTAGCAGGTGTTTCTCATGACCCTCATGTCTCACGACCTAAATGACAATCTGTGATTTATGTTTTACACATTGAAAACTCTGTCCTCTTGTTTTAACTGCCTGTCAACAACTACAGGAGTACAGGGGTACTACTATTAAGGGAAGGCACCTAATGAGTCTGTCTTACACCCTGTTCCTCATCACTGATCCCTTATAGCCTCATATAATAACCTATAGTTCACAGTTGCAATGGATCACAATAACATTGTGTCCTTGTGCTTCTGAGACAGTACAACATAACTGGGCCATCTTTATAACAAAACCATCTGGCTCTGAGCCTCTGGAAGTTTTTCCTGCATGAACACTCCCCCCACTTCCTCTATCCATGACAACAGCTCTATTTTCGTTGCCACCCCCAACCCGAACTGTCACTATTTCCCCAGACACTTTCTGCATGTCACCTCTATGTATATATTTTATATACTGTAACATGCCATCTCCATGGCATGTGACAGCTATACCATTGTATCCGTCTTCATTCCCTGTCAAAAAGACCAAAAGCACGCAGCTGGTCTTAGCTGTCCTTAACAAGTATGCTTAGCACTAATAATCCAACAATCTGGGTCAAGATAAATAGTTTTAAACCACTTAAGAACATTAAAATGTTTTTATCTCCAATCATGTTGCACCTTTTTAATGATTTTATAGTCAAAAGGTCAAGAAGAGGTCAGGTCATCTGATAGGTTGGGTCAGGTCATCTGGTAAATGGTTGACGAATCAAAATGTGCCACCTGACAAATGCCTGGCCACTGATAATACAACCAAGGCTGCAAATAATCTTTTTTTAAAGATATTAAATTTACAATGCAATTTCACAAAGACATGCTTTACTAGCACATTAATTCTACTAATAAACTTAATCTTGTATAGCAACATTTTTTTCTGTTTTAGAAGAAAACAGATAAGAAAAAAGGGGTGTAGTACAGATAAAGATGCACTTTGAATTGCCTTGCCACAGGCTATTACTGTATAAAAATAAGGAGACTGTTGCCAATTACTGTTTGCAGTCAACCTCAGAAAATCTGCAGTCTCTATTCTGGGCTTGAGGCAGTACCTGTTTCTTAAATCTTTTTAGATGGCTTTCTGTCTCTATATGTAGTGGCAAAAATTCTGTTTGATAGTCTCTTTGTCTCAGTATGTGCTATGTAAGAGCAAACGAACACAAACTTGAGACTGCACATGAAAAATGTTCGTACAACCCAATCAGCCAAGTGTAGAAAAACAGCAAATGCTCGTCTTATTAAAGTCTTTTAATCAAGAGCAAGACCGTCAACATATGCAGAGAGACTCAAGAAGCCATTAATGACACTGTCACATATGACTGCTTTCCATTGGCCCAGAGTCATTAGCATACAGTAACAGCCTTAACAAGTGGAGTGTGTGGATAAATTACTTCATGTTGTTAATAGCTAATGCTTCAAAGCTCTGCTTATTTATTTATTTTCTTGTCATTATTGCCTTAACATTAAATTGAACAGAGACAAAAGACGAATCCCTCCTAGAGGCAATTGGTTAGGTATAATCTGCGTGGGTTTTGTCCTAAAACTTTAGCTCAAAACTCAGCTTACACAAGATAATGTTCTTTAAAGACATCTTTTAAAGTGACAGACCTCCAAAAAATTTACATTTTTTCATTACTCACTGACTCTGGGGGGAGAAAGAAAATCATAAAGGTTTGGAACAACCTAAGGTAATGATGACAGAATTTTCATTTTGGTTGAATTATTCCTTTCATTGTTCAATTGTTAATATTGTCAGAATTTTTTACTGACTGACTGGACCTGACTATAGCGCTGATATTAAATATGTCCTAATGTAATAAAAGCGGGATGACCTTCAGAGAGAGAGAGAGAGAGAGAGAGAGAGAGAGAGGGAGAGAGCGAGAAATGCCTGTAGTGGTATATTTAGCTGTCCTCATTAATTGGCCTTATTTTCTTGTGTCTGACACATTCTGTTCTTTAGGGCTTCCATTTCCTGGTGTGTGATCAAGTCCCTTGCTTTTAAATCACCCACCTTGATGGACTTTACCTTGAAGCTGGCTAAGCAATTACATTGGAGACATGTACATTATATACATTAAATATGCACACCATTTTCCAGCCTATTCTATTTCACTCTATGTTTTACATCAATAAACATCATAAACATTATAATAGAATAGAGTAAATATATTGACACAATATTGTATAGTAACACATAAACATATTTAAATGACACAGAAAAATATTTCACAAACATAAACATATGTATATATGTACTGTAGGTCCCACAAAAAAACACTATACTCCTTATCATTTGTATTTGTGCTTGTTAACTTATTTCTTTGTTTATATTGACTGAGAGTGTACAGTAAGTCTAATTAAAAGTTAATTTGTTAGTATTATAATTTCTATCACTTTCCTTCTTTGCTGTGTTCTACATAGCAACTTCTTATCACTTGTTGTCAAACCATTTTAAAGAGTGTGTGCTGTTTGGCAAACAGAATTGTGGTATCTCTCCTCATGGCTGGCAGTAACTTTTGCAACTTTTCACAATATGCTGTGCTAAGAATTGCTTGATTTAGTCTTGATTGCTAAGAATTGATTTCGAAATCCCAGCTAACAATTTTAGGTTGTAAGAATGTTTCCATTAAGTAATAAAAATGTTAGAAACATTATTTTGAAAGTTCTAGGAACATTTAAAAAGACATTTTAGACATTGTATTAATGTGATTGTTTGGTTATAAGAACATTATTTAAATTTGAATTCTGTAATGTTTTTAAAACATTCCACTAACAACGTAATATTACATTTTGATATATGATATATAACATAAAAAAAACCATTCTATCAACATTACTGCAAGAACATTTTTGATAACTGTAAGAGAACTTTTATAGAACAATGTTTTCTAATGTTCTGAAAATGTTAACTGGGAGAGCTTTTTAGGTCATTTTTAACAGGCTCTAGTTGTTATGGTCTGGCCCTGTGTATGTTTAAGTCTGTATGTGTCTGTGTGTAAAATCAGGTTTAACTGAGCAGACGTGTCTGAGCGAACACATTCCTGTCATTCTGTTAAGAGGAGCATTGTGGGATAGATGTGGTTCCCACAGTCCCTCCCTGCAGCTGCTCCACAGAAACACACAGAGAGCCTCAGTCCACTACAATCCTCTTGTTTACAGGGACCGGATAGAAGCAAAAAAGATAAGAGGAGTTGAACCAGACAAAGACCTGACCTATGAGGCCTGACCTAAAAACCTGATTTCAAACACATGGGCCAAAAGTCCAAAAGTGGGTGGATTTGTTCAACCAATGTTTTTTGATATTACTTTTGGTGACACTAGTGGCAGAGAAATCATTCCCTTCACGTTTAATTTGAAGTCTTATCAGTTAATTTTTCGTTCAGTTTAATATGTTTCTAAAAATGTAGGCAAACACATTCTGAAATTGATTTTTTAAAATAATTTCATTCCATTAAATATGCCAGCTGTCTAAATTGCAGGGTTTGTATTTTGCTGATGCGAGGACACAGCCGGTGTGTTCAGACACAAATAAATGATTAAACACAAAGCAGGTGAGTGCAGAAAAAACAGGAAAATTCTGTAAATGGTTAGATGAGGAAAGTGCAGTGCAGTCATGTGTCACAGCATCTAACACAGGTTTTGTAAGTAGCTCAGAGTCAGAGTCCAATATAATAAACACATGAGACTTGATGTTTGCTCATTATTGACCTGCTGTTGCTATAGCAACAGCCAGACTCTCAATGTGAGAGGGAACGCTGAGTTATACAGACTGTAAACAAACTTAAACGTGAAAATTTGTCATCATTTGCTCACTCTCATGTAGTTTCAAACTTGTATGACTTCAAAGAAGATTTTGCTGAATCTCAATTCTGTGTTCCACAGCTTTAAAACATCATAACAATATGATGGTGACAATATGAATTGTGTTTTTTGTGTGAACTTCCCCTTTAAAAAATGACTAAAAATATTGCATCAAGCTATCATACTTCAGAATACAAAGATAATCCATTTCCTAGTGTATTATATAATATAATTGTTAAATGAGTAGCAATTAATGCAATTATCACATTTATTTTTTTTATAATACTGCTTTTTAAAATAAATATCTCATGGTAAAGTTGATTGTGTGTTGAATTCTGCCATCCAGCTTTGATGTGGACCTTGGAAAAGTCTTTCCATTGTCTATGTAGACTGACAATGTAAAAAGTATGTTGGAAAGGAGTTAATATAATGTAGCGTGCACCAGCACAGCTTGCAGACTTGCGGACACTGTTCTGAATTCACTTCTGTGAATTTTTGTGTAAACATGCACATTGTTCCCACAAGCAGAGAGAAACCGCCATGATTCGATATGCCCAATTTCAGTCATGAACATTTTCTATGGATTACAACAGGGCAACGATAGATGCAATTATGTAAATGCAACCCTTTAAAGGAACCCAGCATCACCATGGTGACCATCAAATAGAGTGTGTATCTTTTGTTTGTGTGTGTGTGTGTGTGTGTGTGTGTGCTGAAGTTGATTTCACACTCTGGCAGGACAAATCATATTCTGCCCACACACACACACGCATGTCCATTCTAAGGAAGTTCTCAGTGCCGAGTATGCAAGCTTAGGAACAGATAGATTAACCACAGGGTGTTAAAAAAGTCTTCCCTGACATAAGGGGCGAGCACATCACTATGGAAACTATGGAACAGTCTGGAAACTGGGCAGTGAGAGATGCTAATTCAAGACTGCTAGATGGAAATCTCTCTGTTTCCTTTGAATAAAACCCAATGTCCCTAAAAATGTGCTATTTATTTTTTAAATTTGGAGGATGAAATATTGATTTGTTGAGTTATTTTATAATATAAGAAGAAAGACAACACAGACTGCTACATGAATAGATACTGTAACTAGCACGATGTGGGAACAGGCCCTAATTGTAAAATTGGTGGCTAAAGCTATATACTTACTCTTCAGTGACACTGCATACAGATTTTAGTTTTAACACTCAAATCAAATGTGTTTTTATCCCATACAAGCCGTCTATTAAATGTGATGGGAGAATTATGTGTGTGAAAATGCAATAAAACCCATATGGTGATAGCTGAACTAAGCATGGAGTAGAAAAGAGGCCATGTTGAGATGTTAACCAGTGCTGACTCTTACCCATTTGTCATGATGAGAGGAGGTAGTGGACTTACGTGAAAATATGACAAAGCTCTGCCTCTCGAGCAGCTCAGAAACGGTCAGCCCTTAAAGCTCTTATTGGATGGCACACAATTACTGCTTCTCTCTCTTTGAGAAGACTCAGGAAAGTGGAAATCGAACTGTCAGATAATTTATGCAGGCCATTTCTGCTATGTAGCTGCAGTCAGAGAAAAAAGGGCTTTTAATAGATGGGGGTCATCCCTGTGCAGGGTGGGGGGATGAAAGCATGCACTGTTGAACTGCACTACAATTCTCTGTAACAGACAGTGAAGATGCCTTCACCAGCTCAACCACTAGCAAGGGCCATAGGGAATATTAACCTGATGTTCTTTCATTCTTTCTATCTTTCTTTCCTGCCTTCTTTCCTTTCTTCTTCCCTTTCTTTCTTTCTTTCTTTCTTTCTTTCTTTCCTACCTTCTTTCCTTTTCTTCTTCCCTTTCTTCCCTTTCTTTCTTTCTTTCTTTCTTTCCTTTCTTTTTCCCTTCCTTCCTTCCTTCCTTCCTCCCTCCCTCCCTCCCACCTTCCTTCCTTCCTTTCTCCTTATAATTTTACATATTTTACAATTTTACAAATGTGTGTTTATTGTTATCAAGGCTATTCAATCCCATATAATTGTTTTGTGTTTTTTCCACATTCTCTACAGCTCTTTTCCTTATATGTGGAGTTTCTCAGCAGTACGGCTCTAAAGCCTTTTCCAGTCTGCTGTATGACAGCTGGATCAGAGCGAGCACCCCGAGAATCCTGCTGTGTCAGGTAGGAGAAACAGCAGGTCTTTTTAATTGAAAAGGGATCGAATCACCCTGTTAGCGGGTGACTGTTGAATGGCTATACAGTATACCTACTGACAAGAGACAAGGATAGAGCACACATAGCTATTGATCAGAATCATGATGACATCATTTCTTTCCCAGGATGAATAGACTTCTCATTCACTTACAAGAGCGACCGAGGGATGTGTAGACAGGCTCTTCACCACATGTATGGTCACTGATTTTTAAGGTTTTTTTATTGTATATTTTGATGAAATATGATAAACTTTAACTACAATGGAATGTGCCGAGAACCTGGTCATTTAACAAGAATGATTCACTGCACACACAATTGATTTTGCAATAATTAGTCTGGGTAAATATTTTGACATCCAAAATGCTTAATCTGTATATTTTTATAAGTATTAATTAGAATGAATGTGTATGTCACTAACATCTATTTATTAATGTGTATGATAGAGACAGATGCAGATAAATGTACTAGCTCTTTAGAAGGTTCATCTTTATGTCTTTATTTATGTCTAACATTATGTCTCTACTTGTTACATCATATCTTCTCTATATACTGTACAAACATGTTTTGGTTTTGCTTATTTCTACACAAAATGTAGATTTGTATATTTTATGTGTTTACAGTACATGACATGGTTAATGGACAACATATTGCTAAGCAGAGATATTTTAAATTGAGTTGAGATATCACAAACAACCAAGCACAAATATATGAAAAAATCCTCTATTTACACTTATATAATAGTAGACTGATATCACTGCTTAGAGAAGATTCACACCTGAGGATCAGTGCCAGTATAAGTCTAATAGTCTATCCCAAAACACAATCTATAGCTCCAGTATCAAAGAAATAAGAGCCTCATTAACTACTTCTCATAGTAAGGTGGCCTGCCTTGTTTGCCTCATTATAAAACCCATTTAACGCTGAGCTAGAGCCACAGTATCCAGATTTCATATGTCAGTAACAAGATCGGCCCGACTCTTGTCTAACCTTAACACAAACAACACAGAGAAAAGGTCAGACTCAGTGTAATAGTTTTCATACCAGCAAGACCTATGAAGTGTTCTATATATCTGAGACCAAAACCCTTATTCTGATCTTCTTGTATTGTTACACATAAAACCCATTTTTCTAAATGGCTTTTTTATGCAGTGGAGACTAAAGCACTTTATGATTGATATACAAACCCCACATAGAAGGTATATCCAAGAGCATATATAGTGATTTAATATAACTGATGGAAACACTCTCCCCAGCTGCTTTTAAAGGACACAATAAACTGAATTGGAAAGACGGAAACTATAAAGTAATGCCTGTAAATGCATAGTGCCATCTAGGGGTTTTTATCTGAGAAATAAAAGAAACAATGCCTGAAATATCTATTGTTAACACAGAACACTCATCTTGGGGAATAAAATGAGAGCTGTGTGTTAGGGTAAGTGTTTTTTACTGAACACTTAGAATGATAGGAGTAATGATTATAGATTACATAACAAAGTCTAACCCAGTTATAAAACACAATACTTCATCTATATTCTGAGAGGAAAAGCCCATGGGATGCATTGCTCTCAAAGAGTCAACGCATAAGTAGGCTAAACTGACACATATTGCATATGTACAGTACATTGCAATTAAAGTTAAACATCATAAGGACTTCAATATTGTAAAATAATTCTAAAAATACATATATAATGGATGGAAAACTTTACAAATTTATAATCATATTGTTTTTTGTGTTTAAGGTCTGCATCTGAATAAAAAAGTAACCTTTTGACGAAACGGAAACAAACGGACAAACACAGAAACAAAAAACGTTGACTAAAAAAGGTGGGTGTTTCTTTACCAGGATTTATTTTTGAAATATTGCTTAGCAACAGCTCACTGAATACTAAATGAAATCCTTGAGTATAAGTGATCCACTTAATAAAGGCTTCCTTTGTTCATCATCATATCATTATATCATAAAGTGTGTTGATTAGACCTTAAGTCCTGATGGTAAAGAAAAGAGAGAGCTTTCATGCATTTAAAAAATCGCACTGTTTTTAGTTCAGCAAGCTTTCCACAATTAAAACAACAAATGTGAGTGGACGTCAAACCAAGCATGATTATAATGTAGTCTTAAAATTCTGAGAAAAAGAAAATAAATAGCATGCTATAGTTTTAAATGCTGGGATATTGATTTCTTTTTTAATACTATACATTTTGAGCTACTTAAAGCCAACTGAATGTGTTCAAAGGATCGTTCATTTAGATGAATGGACTCTTATATAGCCTATCCATGCTTCTGTGACATTAAGGAGCTTCTGATGATGAGAGCTCTTCTCATGTCTGTTACTGTGGAAACCAACTTCATATCCTTCTGCACAATATCCGACCTGTACAAATTCCCACCAATAACCACCCTGAAACTTCAGGAGATGAACTATTTATTCAAATAGCCAAAAACTGCTTTTTGATCAAACTATATTAGAAAATGCATAAACTATATAGTCACATCCATTCATTAATAAAGGAAGAGTAACTTACAGCAGTTAGTTACAGCGAAACTGTTAGCTACTTCCAGATTGTCGATGTGAGGCGTCAGTCTAAATTCAGCCGTTCCGAACTGAACCATTCCTATCCGAAACGCACTGTACTCCTGATCGGCTCCCCTCGGAAACAAACCCCCTGAACGAGACACACAGAACACATCAATAAAAATATCTAAGTGTTTTATTAATACATTTCTATAGACTTGCTTATTTTCATGATTGGAAAAGTATCATTCTATTATTCACAACTTAAATGAATCGATCAAAGCTTTAGGAATTATTCCAGCATTCGCAGAGGTAGGTTTATAGCCTTAAACATGCATTCATACAAATAAGTACAAAATTTCAAACATACCAATTTGAACACTGGGAGACGCTCCAATCGTCAACCCACATAAAAGGGAAATGAGACAAATCGATAAAATTTTAAACTGTTGCATCTCCACAGCCATGTGTCTTGATCCACTGTATAAAAGAAAATGTCTCGTTTACACAGTGTTCTTTCAAATCCGTAACATATTGAAGGCGTTCTTGGAAAATGAGCGCGGCTGCTTCATGCAGGTGGTTCTCTATCGACTCAGTCCCAGTTCTGGAGGAATTAAATAATGCAGATTTATCGTCTCTCTCTCTCTCTTTCTCTCTCTCTCCTCCCTATTGTCGCGCTGCTCTCCTATGAGTTGATACCTTCACTAACGAACAGGAACTCTGCACACATACACGCACGTTCGTGGTCACTGGTGGCGAATGATAAGTAGACACAAACAACAATTCGGCAGAACGGTTTCATTTGCACCCTTCTTGAAAATTGACTGTGCAATTCAACTTTTATGTCTCAGGTTTAATATTGTGTCCGGGCTTTTTTGCTGATCATTATTTTGGTTCGTTTCTACGATCAAAGTATGATGACTCACTCCTGAGAACAGGTTTCCATGAAATAATATGTTTCATTTTACATCACAAGTCGTCATATTATAAAACCTTTATAAATACCATTCATACAGGATAAATATAGCATATCTCATACAGGTATCGTTGCAGTATTGGTGGAATAATGAATCTTTGTTGCAAATATTTAACACTAAATGTCTGGCATATCTCTAGTGACCCAGCTAACAATTTTTGGTTCCCAGAACATTATTTGGGAACATTAGTTTTTGTTGCAAAAAATAAAACCTATAATAAATGTTCCTAGAACGTTCCTACTATTTGGTTCCCCAAAAAATAACCAAAAGGGATGAAGTACTATGTGGACCAAAAAAACTATGGAAGGTAATACTATGTTATGGGTGATAGCTGTTGCCTTCAGGACCATGGACAGGTCCCTCTCACCTCTGAAAACCAAATGACTAGAAAGTCACTTGTACTGCCAGGCTCCTTAGTACTCTCAGGATCTTATTTGCGATACACGTTCATTACAATTTGCACCAACACAAGAATACTATTCATAATAACCACCTATGTGATGTGTCAATTGCTAGGCTAATTGTGTATATACAGTATATGTGTATATGTATTGCATGTCACACAAATGTATAAGTAACTAAAAGAGGAAAAGTTTAATCTTTCATAATCTTAAAATCCTTCATTAGACACAAACAAGGAACAATTGTAACCAAAATGCAGTCTGTTGAAAACCCTTAAACTGAAGCCATGACTATAACAATGCTAGCAGATATCTATTAAACACTCTCCTCTCTTCAGACCACATGCAACTCTTTAATCATGTCGTTGCTTCCTTTCCTCCTTGTCCCAGTTTCTTTCGTCCCATACTCCATACTGCATGAGTCGCTGTAACAAGATCACAGGCTGGAATGTCTTTCATACTTAAATTGCAAATCTAACAAATTGAGCTCACTGAAGTGATAAATGGAAAATTAAATATTTAATGATCAAAAGATGACAAGGTGTTTATCAAACGAACAGTGAGGATACCCATAAACCAGGAGGGGAGACTTTTATCCGCATCAAATCATTCAGGCAGGTAGCAATAACTTTTAATCACACTAGTCATGCAGAATGGCCAAAATCCCTGAAACTCCTACTGAACAGAAATACAGATAATGAGACAATAAATAATAATATGCTTAATATATTATTTTAATACTGTTTGTGGCAGACAATACAGACAATAAATGGAGGCATATCAACAGCTAGTCATTTTTCAGGGCATATAAAAGATATCAAGAATATCAAATAAGTTATTGACACGCAAAAAGTTACAGGTATAATTATGAGCTTTGGATTTACTTATTTCTTGAACTTGCTTTTTAAAACAAAATGAGTGGAACATCATGCAGTGGATAGGAAGATTGGCTGTGCTCTAATGACCATTTGTAACAGCATGGATGTGGGTGTAACACACAGAGAGATGTTTACATGATATAGCACGAAATAGCCTATAGCTGTTTCACATATTAGTGTGTTTGTCTTTCTGACTTGGCATTTTAGGAAAATATTACACATGGCATTAGAGTTTTAAAGGAAGGCAAGACTGGGCAAGGAAGAGAGAGAGAAAAAGAGAGAGAATATGGAAGTAGTGCTCATCATCTTTTTCCTCCACACATTATTCCATCCCATTCCTGCCTTAACCAATTCCGTCATGCCTCCATTTGAAAGACAGCAGCCCTTTCAGACACCAAAACATGAGTTTATGCACACAGTATATCACACACACTCCTTATTTAAAGAGTAGGCCAGTGTGACAATCTGTCTGTGTGTTTGTAAGTAACCTTATCATCAGTCTCAGCCTATGACAAAACTTCCCCTTCAGTCATGCGCGGATAAGGGAAAATGACACAGGAAAATTCAGCATTCCGAATACTGTTTCAAATTATTTTTTTCTGTAATTCTTCTGACTTTAAATAGCATCAGCTTCTGCCCATTTATAATTATTATTGACTCTGCCAATATTAACATTAACTAAAGATTACTATATGCTCTATGTGTGTGTGCTGGTGATATAAATTGGGTGTAGAAAATGCCAGAGAGAAGAGATTGTCCCCCCTCCCCCACATTTCACCACAGCGTGTGTTCAGGTTGCATTAGGCAGTGGTCTATGTGATATAGGTTACAGAGTGAACTGATCGGCAGGGTGGGAGGACAAGCTGATCACCAGGGATGAAACTAGCTGCTTGAAACAGTATTTGAGACAGCAATCATGAGGAAAAAAGGCAAACGTGTGTGGGTGGGCAAGAAAACACACAGTGTAGTGTCACGCTCAAGCACAATAACTTCTCAAGATTCTGCAAGACGCT
>JAZGTK010009125.1:0-17559 GCA_036877625.1 Ambastaia sidthimunki | reverse complement strand
TCCCATATGTTGTACTGTAGTGTTTCCCACCCATCCTCACCATGTGTCACTGTAGTTGTGGGGTGAACCACATGACCTGAAATCATAACATGATATACTAACTAAACACTGATAGGAAAAAAGCATGTGACCTGGAGCACAGCATCATTCCATCCATGGATCACTGATACACAATCTCTTAATGTCAGTCCATCAAAGCAATGGAGTTCATGTTCAGACCAGCATGTGAAGGTCAAGCCTCAGTGCAATAGAGTCAGACATGCCCAGACATCCAGAATGTTCAATGTTTAATCTGACCCTGTCTATCATTTGAAGCTTGAGTTGACTTCATCCACACCTGCAGTTAAACTCGCATAACAGCCCACACTGTTCCAAATATCATGTCTTACTATTGACGTTGGTAAACTACACTTTGCTTTCAAATGATCTGAGATCTGTTTCTACCCCAATCCTTATGTTTTCAGTAGCAGCAGGTCTCAGATCAGGGTAGGAAGACCATTTTTGGGTCAACAGTCCTTCAGTTGATAGCAGTTCTTCTCCAGTACACCCATCCCATGAGTGTGGACCGATGCATGGAGTGGATCTGAAGCATGCCATTGATTTTTCTGAGCAAAGAAACGGTGTAAAGCTGTAAATATAACTCTGACTGGTGTTTTTTCTCCACTGAAGGTAAAGACAGAGGAGCAGATAGCGGCAGAGCAGGCATGGTACGGTTCAGAGAAGGTGTGGCTGGTCCACAAGGATGGATTCTCTCTTGGTAAGTTCAAATCTACCCGGGATGAACTTGTATTTGTATTGTATTGTATATATTGTATGTACTTGTATTGTAAGAACTTTAATGCCATTGTAAGAACATTGTAAGAATTTGTCATATTGCCTATGAAAAATCTTGTTGTCCCGGTATTGTTCCACAATAATGTTGTATACAGTTATACTAACAAAGTTCTCTGGCGTTCTCACAGCCACAGTGCTGAAGACACAGGCTGGCAGTCTACCAGAGGGGAAAGTGAAGATCAAACTGGAGCATGATGGGACAGTACTGGACGTGGATGAGGACGATGTGGAGAAGGTCAGTCCTGTAGAGTTTAAGTATTTCCTGAGGTGTTTCCAACAGAATGCTGGTTCTCCAGGAGAGGAATAAGTCACACTCAATTCAGAGTGAACTCACTTCAGATAAAATCAGATTTATGTTGCCATGGCAATGTACATTTACATTTATTTATTTGGCTTACAGCAGTTTTTATCAGTATATTTAGAAGTGATGAGGGCTTATATATAGGCCGATATACAGTGCCTGTATCAAAAGCCTGGCAGGGTTTGATACACACAGGTGGGAAGGATGTTGTTCATAGGGAAATTTGGGATTCAGTCCAGTATTTAATAGATGTTCTCAGCCTTAGTGACTTAATAGAACAGTTTGGCATCTCAGTGCTGGATTTATAATGCTTTATACTGCTGTCTCCTGATGAGACCTATGCTGGGAGATATTCTCAATTCACTTCTTGACTGCTGCAGTAGTTTAATTTGTATCACTGTCGGTGAGGGGCAGCTTTGAGCTGATCATTTTTATAATGTCAAGGTTGACCTTAGATGAAGTTCTTGAACCATCTGTTCGATTAGGGAATTGCAAAGCTGGATCCAGTGTTGAAGGTGACAAGTTTAAATTGAATTAAAAAACTTGGCATGAAGTCTTGAGGCTATTATGGCTGTGGCACATCAATTTAAAATTTTCTTTTTTTCTCTCTCTCTCTCTCTCTCTACTTCTCTAAGAGAATGTGACGTTATTTTCATTAAATGCAATGCATGCATGTCTCAAAAAAGATGTTTAAGGGTTTTAACACTTCTCCATCATGCATTTCTTCATTGCACAAACATAAACGTTTTTTTAACCCCACCCTCCAGGCAAACCCGCCGTCATTCGACCGCTGCGAGGACTTGGCGACTCTGCTCTACCTGAACGAGTCCAGTGTCATGCATTCCCTGCGACAGCGCTACGGTGGAAACCTCATCCATACCTACGCAGGGCCCAACACGGTGATCATCAACCCCATCAGCGCCCCCTCCATGTACTCTGAGAAGGTAACACACTGTTCACACCGCTGTACCTGCAGACTCAACAGACCCCCGTTAATTACTGAATTGTCTTTTACAATCACCGTAACAGCAGTGAAATGCATTATGGGTAACATATGTAATGCAAACTGTACCTTCATCCGTTAAACACTGTAGGAAATGGGCAAATGAAATCCGCTAATGAGCTGTATTGGATTTCACGCAAGATAAAACACCACCCATAAAATGTAATTACAAACCAGAAGAATGTTTCTCTTGGCCATTGGTCCTAATTAAGTGATTTTGCATTATGGATCAGGCTGATTATGTGCAGCGATGAGTGTTTTATGCACTCATAAACTAATGATATACATGAATATGTTATTGCACTTGTGCCAGAGTGGCAGAGTTCACTGCAGCCGGCTTTTCAAATTAACAGTGTTATTGACTTTTCCTTCATTGGAAAAATAATGTTTATGGGTTTACATTTCGCTTTAAGTTTTCATTATTGACTTTTCTGTTGTATGGAAAATGAAAGCTCTGTAATGCATTAGATTATTAGATTTTGAGTTAGGCCTTTTAAGCTCATGTTTCTTCCATAATGTTGTTCATCTAATTTAGAAAAATTAAACTTGTGCCTACGATATGTAAATTGGACAGAATGAGGTTTGACAGCTCCAGTGAAGATTTTCAGTACCTAACAACCTGAATTTTACAAGGTCTTTTGTTTTGTGTGCTTTTAGGTGATGCACATGTTTAAAGGTTGTCGGCGAGAGGACACAGCCCCTCACATCTATGCAGTGGCCCAGACCGCCTACAGAAACCTTCTGACCACACGGCAGGATCAGTCCATTGTTTTGCTGGGAAAGAGCGGCAGCGGCAAAACCACCAATTGCCAGCATTTAGTCCAGTACCTGGTGTCCATCGCCGGCAGCACAGGAAAGATCTTCACTGGTACAAACATCTAGAATGTTCTGCTGTTGTTGCCGCCTTATACAGCCATACTCATGTATAGCACTGCTTTTTAATTTATGCAGAGTTTTCATTAAAAATTCAACGTCTGGTAATGAGAATCATTTTGGTCATGAACATATTGTGCAGTTCTATTTTCAGCTGTATATTATCTCATCGTGCTTGAAAGCCTGTGGTTAAGAGTGAATGGAAAGGTGCCATGTGGTCAGGGGAAATGGGCACATAGAGAGAGAGAGAGAGAGAGAGAGAGAGTGTGTGTTGAGAAGATGGTGATCGATGAGAGCTGTGCTAATGACACCCACTAAAGCGCCCTAATAATTAGCCATCATCAGAAACTGCTTAGCCCATAATGACCTAATGAAGACTACAGTGGTCATCAACTATGTTATTAAAGAGGCCATGATGTTATCTGCATGTGTTCACCTCTCAGTGCTTGGCCTGGATCTTCTAGTGCAGTTTGTGTGCACAAGTAAACCTGTTTAGTTGAAGTCAAATATTTCAATACTCTGTGTGTGTGTGTGTGTGTGTGTGTTGTTGTTCAGCTGAGAAATGGCAAGCGGTGTACACAATCTTAGAGGCTTTTGGAAACGGCGCCACCTCCATGAACTCCAACGCCAGCCGCTTCTCCCAGATCGTCTCGTTGGACTTTGACCAGGCTGGTCAGGTGGCCTCTGCTTCCATTCAGGTTTGTGGCTATCTCGGTTCTCTAAGCACTGAATAGGACAAATTAATTTAAAATGCATTAGATCATCTGTTTTCTAAACTTTTACCAAATTGTTTTAGTAAAATTTTTTCTCTTTTTCTCTTTGTGAAAAACAGACCAAAAAATATTGATGACTCATCATGCACTACACAGATTTTTGTCCAATCACCTGCTCTCTAGAATGTCAATGTCTTTTGCCCTAAAATCAAATTCATAGATTCTTTAATGACTCTTTCTTTTGCTTTGGATGCTGCAGACTATGCTGCTGGAGAAGCTGAGAGTTGTAAAACGGCCAGAGTCTGAATCTACGTTTAATGTCTTCTACTACATGATGGCTGGGGCAGACAACACTTTAAGGTCAACTTAATATAACTGTACTCAGATTGAAACCAGTGCACTCTTGCTTAATTAATTTTCACTTTTTAATAAGTGTGGAATCAAATTTCTCTTTAAAAATGCTTACAGTTGTCAGCTTCTACTCTTGAGGGCCTTGTCTGACTTTATAACTTTATCTACATTTTCCTGCAGAACGGAGTTGCATTTTAACCACTTTGCAGAGAACAGCGCTTTTGGTATCATGCCTCAATCTAAGGTTAGTTTAACAAAAAATCTGCAATTTGCAAATCAAAAAATGACTTAAAATAGAGGCTTAAGGAGTAGATGCCTTCAAAATAAATATAAATATTTATTTATAGCAAATATCACACTGAAAGCAAACACATGCTTTTACATTCCCAACCATATTTTGTGTGTGTGTGTGTGTGTGTGTGCAGTCTGAGGACAAGCAAAGGTCATCCCAGCAGTTCACTAAACTGCAGGCAGCTATGAAGGTTCTGGGCATCTCCTCTGAGGAGCAGAAAGCTCTGTGGCTCATTCTCGGAGCCATATACCATCTCGGAGCTGCAGGGGCCACGAAAGGTAACAAACTCTTACCTGTTTAAAGGTGCTGGTGTGTGTTTATCTGTGTTCACATCAGGGTCCCAGCTAACAACTTTAGGTTGCAAGAACGTTTCGCTAACGTTTTTATTAAGTAACAAAAATATTAAAACTGTTAGTTATTTTAAATGCTCGCTTAAGGAATGTTTAAAAAATATCCAGATACTGCGTGTTTCTGTACTAAATATTTAGTATAATTTGGTTATACTAGCTACCAGCGGTAGTGTAATCATGTAATTCGTAAACACAAAAATAAAAGCCAGCAGATTTATTCTCGGCTTGGGGCTGACTCAGTTTAGGAAGGCATTGCAAATGAATTCTTATGCATTTAGTTTGCGTTTTATTTGAAAAGCAATATAACCGCTTAGCAAAAGTGTATTTAAAACTTCAGTACCTTGCTTTGATACTTCCTGCCTGTTTACGCCCTGCATTCGTGTCCTCGTGTTAAATCAGCTCATAACATTTGATGGCTTTCTTTTTACACATTACAGCTAAACAGCTTTAAAAAATGGCTAAATGAGATAAAGCCCTCAAAACTCCCAACAAGCTCATAAGCAGACTTATTTAATTAAGAGTCTTTCTGCGCTGTAAGAAGATGTCAGGGAACAGTTTGATGTTGAGGAGTTTAGAGATGTATGTGTGTGTCTTGGGCTTTAATGAGGATGGATGGCTCTGTATTCACAGTCTGTGATATCACTCCCTCCTTCCCCTGCAGTCAGAGATGAATGTATTAATAAACTCTTTAAAAGGACAGTTCACTAAAAATGACAATTCTCTCAGGATTTACTCATGTTGTGTTAAACCCATATTCTGTTAATATTTCTGTGGAACAAAAAATCTTTTGAAGAATTTTGAAGAATCTTCACTGTGCTTATTTCCATCAGACGAGAAGATTATCACATTTAATGAGATTTGTGTTTAATTTACGTTTCTGTGTGTATTAGTTTGTGTTGCTGGTGTATTGTCACTGCAGTCACTGAATTCTTTAGTATCTGCAGTCAGTGCATTCATACTCTGAAATGTTATTGTTAAACTCTAGTCTAGTACCCCTTCCTGCACCTGCATGCTAAACCCTGCAGACAAATACAGACCAGTCTTACTGACAGGACATACTAACACTGATGCTTCAGAGGTGAAACTGAGGACTTCACACTCCCTGAGTTATCTTATGTGTTTACTAATAGAGCTTTCATTTTACCAATGGATTCCACATTCACAAAACTTGTATTAAATTTTACTGAGTATTGTGTCTTTGTATTGTATTTCTTAGTTGTACCTGACCATGTATACAGCAGGGGGCAGTGTTGTCCTGATTTTTGATGTTGGCGGCTATTTCCTCCGTATTCCATCTATTGACAGTTTGTTCATTACAAACTACAGCATGAAGGAAATGACCATGTTAACTGATTAACAGTGGAAACTGACCAGATATACATAACAAACCCTATTAATAAACAATATATATTAGAGCAATTACTACAAACAGTACAAAAGCTATTTTAATATTAAACCAATATCAGTGATGTAATATGTGTGTGCATGTGAGTGTATCTATGTGCAATTAAGTTTGTATATCGTGCCATAATATACAAAAGAATGTGTATAATTATACATACATAATAATATTTTATTTTTAATAATCAATTGTTTTAATCTATTAACAGCTTTTATACTCTGTCTTTATCATCTGCCTTTGGATATTGGTTCAATACTAATTGATGGGTTAATACAATTAATGTACAGTAAACATGCAAATGAGATTAAGCCAAACCTTACTGTAAATATGTGAATGTGTGTGCTAACCAATGCGTTCTCAGTTCTTGAAGAATGAAATATGTCTCATGTTCTAACTTCTTCTTCTTTACTTGCATGTTGCATGCCGTTCCGTTACAAGCAGAGACTGACGAAGGTAAAGAGAATAAATGTTATATATCAGCACAAGCAAACACCTCATGTGTGTGTGTGTATGTGAGTGTGTGTGTGGTTTTATGCTGTTATCATCATTGCCAGCCATTTTCATTTGCATTCTTATTGTCTGTTTTCTTGCTTTCTTTTAGTTCTCAGCTGGGCGTCTTTACTTTCAGTGGTTTACCGTCTTGAAGCTCAGATAAAACTTTGGCAGGAATATGTGCGGCTGAGGGAGGGGGAGCCGTAACTTTGTTGTGTTTTAAAGCTCAGACTCTCTGATGTTTCTCCGTGTTGTAGACTTTTCATTCCTGCAGTGCTTTTCTGTTGTTAAGACGCAAACACAAATAAAAGCCGGTTCGCTCTCTGTTCTTGTTTACTTTCTGCATTCATCTATTCCACCAGAGGCCTGCGATGTTTTCTCTCTATCTGCGACCTCTTCTGGTTGAGACGACTTTAGCGTTCCTCGTGTCGCTCTGCTTGCTTTTGACTCTGTGATTTGCTCTCGGGTCAGTCTGAGCAATATTCACTGCAAACATTTGAAAACTCCTGAAAATAAAAAGGTTTTTAAAAAGGTGACACATTTTCTGTGATGGCTGAACATTTAAACTCACAGCTGTCCCCAAACCACTTCAGAATTTTTTTACTTGGCAACACTGAAAAGCCTGTCACCCTTCAAAGCTATTTTAGTAATTAGTAGAAAGTGTGCATAGATAATATATCTATAGCTCAATGGGTAGAACGTTGTAGCACAAAGGTCATGAATTTGAGTCTTTGTGTTGGCCAAGCGTCTGCCAAAAGCATAAATGTAAATTTAACTCTGCAGTGGATTTGCACAGATGATCCTGCAAGAGCCCACAGCTATCAGTGCTGTTTGACTGTTCTGTGTGCTCATGCTGTCCCTGTGCGTTTAACAGCCGGCCGGAAGCAATTTGCACGTCACGAATGGGCCCAGAAGGCGGCTTACCTCTTGGGCTGCTCTCTGGAAGAGCTATCATCCGCCATCTTCAAACACCAGTCCAAAGGAAGCCTGCAGAGATCCACCTCATTCCGCCAGGGACCAGATGATGTTGGGACAGGAGAAAACTCTGGTAAAAATCTTTCATGATCTGAACCATCTGACAGATTGGAATGGCAGGTCATTCCAAGTTTTTTTTGTCTTGCAGCTCCAAAGATCACAGCTCTGGAGTGTCTGGAGGCCATGGCTGCCGGGCTTTACTCTGAGCTCTTCACACTGGTCATCTCACTTGTTAACCGGTAAATTAAATTTCCTGTGTGTCAGTTTTATATTAATATATTTTCTTCAAATATACCTGTTGTGCAGAGACAAATATAAATAAATTATATATGTTGTTTTCCACCAAGTATAAACACTTCTGTTTGAGCATAATGACCGGCTTAGCAGAGCAATATTGGCTCAGCCAATAGTGTGAGTTTGGGGCGGGACTACCAGTTTGTCCAACCAATGGTAGACTGAGGGATAAAAAACCTGCTTGGTTGGACAGGTTTAATTTTTAAAATTAAAGTATTAAAGTATTTTTTTTAAGGAGAATATACGGATCAGTGCTGGAAACAGGCATTTAAAGTGTCTGCACGCCAGGTTTATTCCTGAAAAAGAAAGTCAAGAAGCAATAGTGTCTGCAAAATCTAACCTACATTAAATATGTATCTGTTGTTTTTTGGGCTGCTTCAGAGCGCTGAAGTCGAGTCAGCACTCGCTGTGTTCTCTGCTTATTGTGGACACACCGGGGTTCCAGAACCCAAAGTTAGCCAAGTGGGACCGTGGTGCCACCTTCGAAGAGCTGTGCCATAATTATGCCCAGGAGCGCCTCCAGACGCTATTCCACGAACGCACCTTTGTACAGGAGCTGGAGCGTTATAAAGAGGTGCAATAATCCTAAACCAATCTGTCATAACCACCAAGCAACGTCCAATCACTCCCCAGCTAATTTAAATTCATCTTGATAAATTCTTTTGGACTGTCTCTAGTTGAGTTAAATCAATTTTGGTTTAATTAAAATCTTGGTGGACTTGTTTATGCAACAGTAACACGTTTGTCTGTAGAATCAAATTTGCTTGCTTTGTTACCAAAATCAATATTCATGCTCACTAAATGGGCCAATTGTAAGTCCTGTTTAATCCAGTGACTTTTAAAAGATCATGAGCAAAAAAAATCCTTGAATTTTGCGCTTTAGTTTTGGCCAATTTCTATTTAAGATTTTTACTTAAAAATGCTTTGATCGCAGAGCTGTAAAGTCCTACGATATGAGAAAATCTGATTATTAGCATTGAATAATTCTCACAAAACTTTAACATGAAATCAGATCACAATGGTAGCTGACTAATATTCCCTCTGTCCCTGTGTAGGAGAACATAGAACTTGCATTAGATGACATAGAGTCCAGTACATCACTCTCTGTAGCGGCTATAGACCAAGCCTCAACTCAAGCATTGGTAAGCGACTTCCCTATCTCACCCTCCTGCTAACCCCCAATCCTCCTTCCCATTATGACCTGCTCCGGTTTTTGCAGTGCTTCCCAGACTGTCCCAAATGGAGTCTTCTATGGAGTTCTAACAAATGACCTTTGTGCCTTACAGTGTGAAGCAGAAGTTGACCTCAAAGTTTTAATGTGTCATGAGTTGTATTGTTTTGTTTAGCCTGTCTGGAGCAGTGTGTCAGGAATGTGGTTTTTAGAGATGGTAATGAGACCAGAGAGAGCTTTGTTTTTGTTTGTTTGTGTGTGTGTATGTGTGGGTGTTAAGTGGCACAGTGTTCAGCATCTGTTAACAGAAGCCCTGTTGATGACATTTGTCTAAAGAGTGTGTGATGATCTGTAATGTCTGAGTATTGTAATCTGATACATGTATGTAATAGTATTCAGTGCATACCAAACATTTGCATACTTTGCAAGATATACATACTTTATACTGCAAAAGTGATAAGAGTCATGTGGTAGTATCCCAGCTAACAAGATTATGTTGTTAGAACGTTACTCTAATGTTTTCATTAAGTAAAAGGTTTCAGGAACATTCAGAACACTCAGTTTTCAGACATTGTATTTACGTTATTGCTTGGTTATAAAAACTTTATTTAGACATTTTTAATTCTGCAACATTTAACATTCTGCTAATGTTATAGCAGGAACTTTTTTGATAACTTTGAGAAATCGTTTAGTTTAATTACACCAGCAATTGCTGATTACAATCAGCAACGATTAATGTTGTTCAACAAACAGACAAAAATACAGCCAAACATCCTTGTACAGTCTGTAATCTACAGTTTTTTTTGTATTATTTGTTTTAATTTGAAGTCAAATTGAAGTTGTGAAAATCCAAATGGGCACTTTAAAAATTAAGCAATTAAACGTTATACATTAAAACAACCCTGATAATTTTATTGTCTGGTTTCTGTCTCAGATGGAAGCAAAGAGACGAAACAAAGACATTTTGGTTTAAGGGAAAAGTCAGATATGCAGCCATATTCATAATCTTCCATAATTGCCACAAGGTCTTTTTCTACACTGCTCTTGTCCACAGTTACTCCACAGTTCCTGCCGAGTGTCAGTGTTGTTATGTAGGTGGAAGCAGCGGCCATTACTGGTTTTAATTGCTGAAGTAGACAGACAGAGTGTAGGGTTTAAAAATGATTACCCCACAGCTACAGACCTTTAATGAGGAACCCAAGACTAATAGCTCATCTCCCCCCCCCCGTTTTCTCCTCCTCTCTTTTATTCTATAAAGGATAGTAATTGCTTTCATGTTATAACTAATGTTGTGTTTGAGGTCATTATCGAAACATAAAATGAAAAGTAAATTAAACAATACACGGCCTTGATGGATGAAAGAGGCTTGGATTGCAAATAAAAAAAGTTCTTAAGAGAGATTGAGCTGTACATTGAACATTAGGTCAGTGATTAGACTCGGTTGAAGTCATAACGGCAAAGAATTTGTTTAACCTTTTAAGGAGTGAGTCAAATGAATTTATAACGCTATGGGATGTATAAATGCGATCGCATTGTGGCTGGGGTTGCATAAGAAGTTGCTTCTTTGGTGAAGGGGCATTACATCGCGGGTGTGTGTGAGCGTTTTAAATGCATAGACATTTAAAATATATGTGTTGAATGGATTAAACAGAGAAGAAAAGATCTCACCCATCAATTGGTGGCATGTCCAGAATTTGAAACCAGGAACCTCTAGGTCTTCGGTGGGCTTGGATTAGGTTGTAACAGAATATTCTCGCACATATATTTATGTCTGTGTGCCTCAGGTACGGACCTTGGCCAGGACAGATGAGGCGAGGGGTCTGCTGTGGCTGATGGAGGAGGAAGCCCTACAGCCTGGTGGTTCAGAGGAAACTCTGCTGGAGAGACTCTTCAGTTATTACAGCCCTGCAGATGGAGAGAGCAAAGGTTTGAACTCCCTATATCTCCTACACATACCCACACACGATAATGTAGACTTTCACATCATGCTACCTCACGCCCTCAATGTACCTCACAGGCCCCGCCCTGCTGCTGAAGAGTGAGAAGGCGCATCACTTCCTGTTGGGTCACAGCCACGGCACTGACTGGGTGGAGTATGATGCTCGGGGTTGGTTGAGTCACGCCAAACAAAACCCCGCCTCTCAAAACGCTGCCATTCTACTGCAGGACTCTCAGAAGTAAGACTCAAAAGTGACATATTGCCAGTGTACTGTTTGGAAGATCTAACCAAGAACAACATGAATCATTTCTTACTCATTTTAAATATGTTACTTGTTTAACATGTGGAGGCATTAACTGAAATCACTCGTACTGTAAATACTCTGATCTTCTGTAGGAAGAACATCAGTGGCTTGTTTATGGGGCGTTCAGGAGGGGCCACTGTGTTATCAGGCTCCATTGCCGGGCTCGAGGGCGGCTCACAGTTGGCCCTACGCAGGGCCACAAGCATGAGGAAGACCTTTACCACCGGAGTGGCGGCTGTCAAAAAGAAATCTCTATGCATCCAGATTAAACTGCAAGTGGTCAGTACTAGAGATGTGCAAAACTACTATATATGCTGTCACAATTTATTAGTCAATAGGCTGCCTAAACAAATAAAGAAGTCTGTATAGAAGTATAATTAGGTTTGTCCTTGATTTGCCAGATTCTATGTGTTTCTTAAATTTGTTTCTTAGGCATTTTCATTAGACACTCCTTTGCATTCAAAATGACTAAAGGGCAGACATGTTATAGACTTATACATTTTAAGCTTGTGGTGGGTCACTGAAAAGTTAAAGTTTAAAATTCCATTGGCAAAAATGTCAACCTGTATGTTTATGACTGTAGCTCCAGCCCTGGAATTTAATAGGGAAGGAATTAAAAATATGCAAACTGTTTAACTGCTGAAACATGGCACGCTGACAGCATGCAAATAAGGGAAATATCAAAACTAAAAAATAATTAACTAGTGAAAATGTTAACTGTCAAATACAGTCGAGCAGAACCAGCTTTTATGAACTGAATGCATGTAATTTGTTATCTTGTAGGACGCGCTGATAGACACAGTGAGGAGGTCCAGGGTGCACTTTGTGCACTGTCTTCTGCCCAAGGCAGAGACCCTGACTGGGGATTTAAAGGTGCTGGGGGGTCCCTCACCTCGCTCTGGGGACACAGAGACCCATGGAGAGAGCTGTGACACAGGCCTGATGCAGCTGGACGTGTGCTTGCTCCGAGCACAGTTACGTGGATCCAAACTGCTCGATGCTCTGAGAATCTACCGGCAAGGTAAGAGACGCGAAATGTGTGGGCTGAAAACAGCGAACGACCTCTATCCATCGATCTGTGACCTTTATTTGAGGGCAATATATAAAAATCTATGAAGAGAGAAGAGATTTTAAATTTCACCTTCTCCACACAGATCTGACTTTTGAATTATCTTGTTCTTCTCTAAGGGTTTGTTGACCTTTCAAAGTTCGCGAGAACTTCTCCAGCCACAAACTTTAAAGCGCTGTAGACGTCACTGTGTTGGACACATTCATCTGATTATTTTGTGTTGATTGATTGTTTTGAAAACATTGCATCCAAATCAATTAAACGTTCACTAGAGAACAAAATGTGTCAGCACATTTCTGCCCAAACTCTTGAGTCATTCTCTCCTGACTTATCTCGAGAACATTTTCAAGATAAATGACTGACCGATGATCTAATCATTGTCTCTGCTGAAGCTCAGTGAAGCCTGTAGATTCCTGGAATCTCTCACATCCTTCACTCCCGTTGTGTGACTGTTCCTCCCTCAAGGTTATCCCGATCATCTGGTCTTCTCCGAGTTCCGCCGTCGCTTTGATGTACTGACCCCCCAGCTGACGAAGAAACATGGGCGGAACTACATCGTAACCGATGAGAGGAGGGTAAGTGTCCTATTATCATGCGTTTGCGAGCGAGCTGTTTCTCTGTGAGCTCTGCTTGGCTCCTCCTCCATAAGCTGCTCTTGCGTGTAATTGATTATGACAGTGCTGAGGGCAGAGAGCTTGTTGTTGATTAATGGGCTGTACCGCACATCTTTTTCCTCTTAATCTCAGCGCTGCTGTGGTGACAGGGCAATAAAGGCTTTAATCAGAGACCAGAGTGACGACTCTATCAGCAGCATCCTGTCCTGTCACTGACCCGGTTTCTGTTATTAAGTCCAAAAGGACTCTGTGAGGAAGATCTAAATATCTTCTTGTAAACTTCAAAATGCATGTGTGTGGGTATATAAATTTATAACGTATACATAGTATATGGTTCACAAAATAGTGTAGTGTTCAGATGTTTGGACACATCTCAATAAATGTTTGTATTTTTGTTGTTATTATCCTAAAAGATAATTTAAAGATTTTTGGTTAAATGTTTGAAATGAGTATTTTGTACATGAATATAAGTTGGGCTGTTGAAATTATATTTCAAAGCAAACGTTAGAAATTGATTGGCATGCATGCAGTAGAGTATAGCCCACTGTTTGGTTAAGATTATAGATTACATAATCTTAACCAATGTGGTTAAGATTATGCCCAAAAGTTTGCAATGCTGTAATCCAAGGATGATTACTTTAGAAGATAATCTGAAGATAAGAAGATAATCTAAAAAATGTAATAACCTAATTTTTATAAAATTAAATATATTACTATTTCCCACATTGTTGCATAAAGTATATAATAAGTCCAGATATTTATCTAGTAGTGTTTGTGTTGTGTATATTGCCATTGTTTCATACATTACAGTAAACTAAAGGAGAACAGTGTCTTGAATTGCTGTCTAAAAGAAATGATAGTATTTGAATGTTGCTTTAGCTGTTTTCTAGGTTTTGCTAGTCAAACATCAATGGAGTCCCCCTTAGACCTGTGATCTATCTGTCATTGTTCAGTCCCAGATGTGGCCTTTTGCTGGTCTCTCTCCACTGAACCCGTTCACCGGTTGGCCCCTGTGCCCCTGCAGTGAGCGCTCAATGTCTCATAATGCTTTCAGCTCAAACTCTAGCCATTATTCATCAGTCCGCCGAGATTTTTAATCCCCTGCCATGTTGTTATTTGCCTGCCATCCTGTCAAAACGAAAGCACTTTTAGGTGAATGGAGGAGAGAGGTCAGACTTTAAGACAGTTGTTTGTGACCCAGTTGTCCCAAGGCGGGTTAGCTTTCGAGAGAGAGAGCGCTTCTGTCAGCATTTAGTCTTCATGGAGCCCTACTGGGTGTTTCTTTGTGCAGTGAGGTGCATAGTGCACTAGATCTTTATGTCTGTCTGACAGTTTTGTCTGTGTGTGTGTGTGTGTGTGTGTTTCAGGCTGTCGAAGAGCTTCTGGAATCTCTTGAATTGGAAAAAAGCAGCTATCACATGGGCTTGAGCAGGGTAAGTAATACGTCACATCAAACAATCCCATAAAAGCCTAAAATCGATAATGTTGCTTGTCATATTAGACAAAACGTTTTTATACCCAAGCCATTTACTCAGGCACACAGAAGTTTAACCTGATTCTTGTTGAAAAGTGTCTGGCATTAAATATTTCAGCACTCTAGTGGTGGAAACTAACTAGGACTGTAATGCGTCCGCTGAGAATGCTGTTTATGTGGATTCGCTGTCTGCATGGTTTTAATGCCGGATTCACTTAAGGAATTATGCAAGTGTGTCTGCAAATACACACTGTGCATCTCAATATATACGGCCAGCTATAATGCTCTGCCATTGTTTGGTTAACACTGAATGATTAACTGCTGCAGTGATCAATAGAAAATGCGCAGACATCATGTGCAATTGGAACTACATTTATTGTTGTTTCTCGATGGGTGGGAATAACATCACGTTAATTGCACCAGACAAACACTGCCAATTATTGTGAAATACTGTGCAAGTATAATAAGCCTAATTTATGCGTGTTTGTGCTGAAGAAAGTACAATATCCCAACGTAAATACAGTCATATTTCAGCACATTTAGCACCTGCTTTACCTGGATTGCAAGTGGCTATTAAAATATAAGCCATTTTATTTGTGTTTAAATACCAGATGGAAAAGTTGCTTTAGTGAAGTTAACCCTAAAAAACCTTTTAAATATAAAAAAGGATTCGCAAATTGCCAGCCCTCTGTATCATGGATCAGTGCATTGAGTCAGTTTGTGGCATACAGATTCGGCCTTAGTCATGATGAGGATCAGTTCCAAACAGATGGCATGATTTCCATTTAGATTGCTGAAACGTTTGGTTCTTCTACACCTCTTAGACACAGACAGACTTTAATCCGCTCTGCCGCTTTGCTCACATCTGGGCGAAGGTCGTGCAGGGTGGTCTCTGGCCAAAAGGACTCGTCTTCTCCTCTGCTGTCCTGAAACACTCTCTGCTCTGGGACAACACTTTACCCAGAATGCTAAGCTGCAGATGGGATGTGGCTGCCACTCTTGGCAGGCCTCATTGGCGGGCGTGTTGGAGCGAGAAAGACAATTATTCTGCGTTTTCTTTCTAGAATAAGCAGGCATAACTTTAAGCCAGGCTGGGGGGTTGCGCCGCTGCTTTCTGGGGTCTTCCCTGCACTTGGTATGATTAAAGCAAAATTCACCAGCTCTCTTTTTGCGTGACTTCTGCGCAGGAGTGATTGATTCTGGCAGGCGGCGGCTTTCTTTGTTTAGTGTACTCTGGCTTGGCACGCGGCGGTAATTCACTACAAACACCAATCAGTACAGCAAGATATCGTGCTTTCAGACAAACAACAGCAGCCTGCAGGGTGAGCCAGAATAATGACATTCTGATAAATAGCTGATTACATGAATGGGAATAGGGAAGGACGCTTCCAAACGGTTTGTTGACGGCCATAATTTTTGCAGATGATGCCGATGATGTATGAAAATTCAGTCAGGGTGAGTGTAAAATATGGTTATGAAAATCAGTTTAATGTAAAGAGTTATTGTGGTCCTTGTGGAATAGAATTGCAGATTGGTGGCTTTTGGTACGTGTCTGTCAGCTTGATGAAAGTATTTTCTTAAATAAAATATATTTATATTTAGTGAATTATTTAACTATTTAAATATATTTTTAGGAGATACACATTTAAAATATATAGTCTTTCTTATTTAGGCAAGAAAAATAAAATATTAATGACTCATCCTGCACTTGTTGTGTATTAATATTTTTGTCCAATCAGATGCTCTCCAGAATGAACATGCCCCTCCCCCTCATACCACCTGAGTACTGTAGCTAAACTAAATTCTACAGACTATTTAGAATAAGGGACAAGCGCTTCAACAAGAACTCCCTGTTTTAAAAGGAAATATGCCCACACAGGGAAAACAGTGCTTTCATTTGCAACCTTTAAGCAGCTTAACACGCAACTGATTGGCCCGATACAAGTAAATAAGATCTAACCAAACTTGAACTGCGTCCACTGCTTAATGAAAACAGTCTTTGTACAGTTGCCACCTTAGCACAATACATCCATCTAAATCACAGACTCTCCCACAGACTCGCACACAAGCTCCTCTTATTGCACTCCTTCGTTACGATTTATTTCCCCTTTTCTTTGTGAGGAATGTCATTCTCTTGGTCTCCATGGGAAATGTTGCCATTTGACCCACTGGAATGAACCTTTCCACTCAACTGACCTTTGATGCTCTCGTGAGGAAAGAATTAGCCAATCACAGGCTCCGATGGAGCACCCCCATGGCTTGCTGGGTTAATGTCATGGGGCGACTTGGCTAATAAGCACAACCCCCAGCAGCCACGCACAACAGAGACATTTCTGAACACTATAATCACGGTCTTCAAATGAAAGCACTGTTCCAACAGACTGCAAAGTCTCTGAGGATGATGTCATCCTCCAAAGTAGGATGTTGCATATGTTCCACGATGGCGTGGATAATGTAGTTGTGATCTTTTTAGCATCTCCACCTAATCTTACATTTGACTCAGGAGAACCTGGAATGAAGTGCTCGCTCGGGTGATATCAGCTCTTTTTTGTAGCACATCTTCACTGACATTGAGAAATGAAACTCAATTTTCTCTTGCTGCTCTCCTGAGATGGAGAGGTCCCACTCTGATATTACACCTGCCTGAAAGTAGATAAGTGTGTGTGTGTGTGTGTGTGTATCTGTGTTAACAGCTGGGCCAGCTCAGTCCTGATGTTCTAATGTGGGTTGTGGGGAGTGATACAGGTTAATGTATCTTCCTTTATTTTTATTTGCGCCATTGTAGGCTTGGCAGCTCAATGCCACGGGGTCTGAGCACTGTCAAGTTTAACATGAATATGGATATAACGTCATAATACTCCATTCTCCCCCATGATTTGATGCTTGTAGCTGTAGTAGAGAAATTGTCTGCTGTAATTACAATAACTGGGGCTCTGCATCACTGAAAGGCTCTGGCTGCCTTTGATGTAAAAAGGAAGAGGATGCTGGCGAGCAGCTCTGGATAAAGACTCGATCAAGAGGCATTTGTTGCTATTTTCTCTGAGTAGAAATTGCTGCAGTGGAGTATCAGCTTTTCCATTTCTCTCTCTCTCACACACACACCCACAC
>JAZGTK010009124.1:0-17560 GCA_036877625.1 Ambastaia sidthimunki | reverse complement strand
GCAGTGAGGGGTGGCAGGGGGCTCTGTTTCCCTTTTTAGTGCTTGCTTTTGTTTGGTATCGCTCTTTTGTTGAGTTTGTTTTGACAGTGTGTATTACCACAGCTCATGAGGGTTTGAAGTGGCTGAGGACTACCATTAGCATGATTTTGCATTTGCTCTCTGTGCACACAAAGCATCTTTTCTGTCCCGTCTTGTTTAGGGGAGCCAGTACTTCTATTTACCCGGTGTGGTCTACCTCAGTGCAACTCTACTAATGTTGATTTTGTAAAAATTGCACGCTTGGTTTTTGTTTTCTCATGCATTTCCGTACTTTACAAGATGTTAATAATTTTATTCTCATAAATTTCTTTATTGTAGTTTTTCCAACTAGTTACTTCACAATTCACCTAACAGTTAGCCTACAATAGTTGTCTTTCATTTGCATTGTGGAGAAGTTCACCATACTGATTAAAGATTACCTTGTTTTTAACCTTTCTACATTTAACAAACCACCAGAGGCTGTCCGCCATTCAATCAATAGAAACCTCATTCAAATCAGTCAGCTCTCTTGGGTGCTGACCTACACATCGATCATCAGTAAAGTTCTTGTGACGTACAATTGCCTCACTGCTTCATTAAATGCCTGTTCCATAGTAATGAGTGACAATGGATTACCATTGAGGCCACCCACCCTGACCTGCCTGAGGCCACTAAAGAGGGCCAATTGGTGGGCTCTCAGGGACTATAAAGCCACTAACGATTGTAAAGGCTTTAAGCTGGCAGTCATTTGCCCTTTTACTGCCATTCACAAGCTTCACTGGGCACTTTCACTCGCTGGAATCTATATCTTTCTATTTTCTTTCTGTATCCTTTTTTGTTATATGTACCCCACAGCCCCAGTCACTTCATTGACCCCCAACCAGCCATATTATCTTGGATCTCGTTTCGCATCGTCATTAGTGTTATTGAAATGGCCATTATTTTATGGGCATTAAACAACCAATGCTGTGGTAAAACCAAAAATGTCATTTCAAACGTAAGCTCTTAGAGAAATAAAGAATCTGTAATATCATAACTGCATATATAAGAAAGTCTTTTAAAATGTGTTTAATTTAATTTTAGGTTCATTTTAGGTAATCTTGAGTTTTAATTAACCAAAAAAAGTTTTAATTTTTTAGGTAAAATTACCATTTTTAAGTAGATTTTAGATTATTTTTTTTGGGTAATTTTAAAAAGCAAATTTCAAATCTCCATAATTGGAAACCACTGCCTACAGAAGCAACATAATTCACAATCTCTCTTTTGCCTTTTGCCTTCAGTGACTTTCCCTGCTGAAATCCAGACTGATGCCTGAGTTCCGATGAATTCTTCCTGATGGCTTCTGTCTATGTAGAAACAGTTTTCCAGCGTGCACATACTGTTGCAGTAGAATAGTGAAACAGAGCAGCAAACCAGCGAGAAATATGGTGCATTGCTTCAGCTATTGTCCTTCCTCAGTTGGTCCTTGTTTCCCTCAAACCCTTAATTCTGTTTGAAAGGCTCAAGATGCTTTGGTTCCCGGCTATCACGAGGTCATAGATCGTCAACATGAAGTCTGAATGACTGAGACTAAAATGCAAGTCCCTCTGTCACATCTGGTATTTGTGTTTGCCTGTGGCTTGGCTGAGGGTTCTTCAGAAAAGCTTTTCTTCTGCTCTGGCCTGTTTTATTTTTTGAGTTTTTAATAGCTAGAGAAAAGCTATTTTCTGTCTGAGTAAGCTCAACATCATATATCATAAATACCTCAAAGCTCTGAAGCTAAATTTCTTTCTTGAATTCTAGGTTATGCAAATGTAATTGAACTGTTTTGCTGAAATATATTTTAAAACACAAAGTGCAAACAATCTGCTCTCAAAATAAATAAAATAATAAATAAATACATGAATAATTCAGCTGCTTTCTAAATTAAGTTTTTTTTAAATTACCTTACTTTTTTAAATTACATTTTACTTACATTTAAATAATTAATTTTTGCAACCTTTTTGTATGCAGTAGGTGACAATAGATAAGTCATAAAATATAAAGGTAAAGCAATTCAAGAAAAACAAGACCAATCATAATTGCATATGCAAATAGATAGAAAACTAATAGTATAATGTAGCACACTAGTAAAGTATAATGTTTACAAAAACAGATAACACACCTAGGGCTTAAAATCTTCTACCAGTTGGACTTTTTCAGCCTGTTTTTCATCATTGCCCTCATAGCAGCTGTTTGATTTAGACTTTATCCAATTTCTGGAGCTTTCAACCATTCCAGGCTTTTACACTTGGATCCACATATCGAAAAGAGAAACTGCCTCGGCCCGTCAAACCTTGACCATGTGAGATTACACAACTTTGTTTTCTAGCCTAAAGACTAACTTTTTTCCTGGATAAAACCAAATTTGAGATTTTCTATTCCGCATTCAGTCAGTTTTTAGGGCAGAATAGCGTGGAGGCTTTGAATCGCAGTCCAGTCAGTGCTGTTTTTTTCTCCTCAGGAGAGTGTGTAGGTGTTATCACAAACAAGGGTTAGCAAGCGCATGCTCGCTCATATTAAATGTTTGATGGATCCTGCATAATGCAAACTGCCACAGTTCTTCTGGTCGTAGTGAGTGTTTCAGACCAGCATTTACAGTTATTTTCTTATCCTACACATGCAGCGAGCGCTAGGATAAATATTACGACATTCAAACGGCGATAAGCAGATAAATCTTTTCTGCTCTGAGGAACATGAACTATGGAGACATTTACAGCATATTCTGAACATGTCCAAACACAAGACTACAGCATGAACCTTCACGTCATAGATTCAATTTCATGGTCATGATTCAGAATAGTAAACACTTATATAAGCATCCTTGCTAAAAAAAAAATGAAAATGTCAAAATAACCTTCCTGGATGCCACGTATTTGTTCACGTTATGTCACAAAGATTTAACAATCACAAAAACATATTCAGAAATATTGTCATTGTAAATTCCTGAGCAGAAGGGGACTATGAACTCCAGTCAGAATATTTGGGTCATAAGTTGGTTCAGAAATGTCCTCAACATAACAGACCCGATTCTTTCCAGTTGTTGTGATGATGTGTTTCTAATGATACGTTTCTGATAGAATGCATGGTTTGAAGGCGATTACACACTGTATATTATATCCCCCTACACTAAAAATGTCCCCACAAGGTCAACATTTACAGGTTTTATTGTACTTGAGGGGACATTTGATTCCCATAATGTAGTGAATACAAGAACCACACACACACAAACAGTTCATGGAACACAAACATGCATGGAACAGCTTACTAGTAACCAGCTTACCTTAACCCACACATTTGAAAAATGCTGGGCAGGATTATGCAGGTCTGATATCTGGCCCTCACAGTTCAGTCTCCAAGAATGAATGGCACATTGAGGTTATTGCAAATCCCATCACTAAAGATCTCATTTCAACTCTACTGACTGACCCCAAGCATTACGCCATTGGGAATAGATAGATAAACCGATGTCTTGTCCAGTGATGAATTGTCCTCTAAAAGCAGGCCAATGTTGGGCCAGCAGTGTCTGTACAACACAGCCCTGCTGTTGCGTTATCCCCTGAATACCCTGGTAAATTAATAGCTGGTTGATGTAAGATGTGCTGGAGGGCAGCCAGTTTGTTCTTTGTTTGCTTCAGTCAGTTGTGACACAGGTCATGCAAGTTCAGGTTCAAAAAGGAACATATCCCATCATGCCACTGACTCCCACACCCTGCTTGTGTAAGTTCACGGAACCAGTATCAAATGGCGAGGCGGTCAATAGACTGTTTATGAAAGACGAAACTGTGTTATATTGGCTGATCTAGTCTTGTTTCCCCCTGTGCCATTTTGATTCACACGCAGCCGTAACCTTTCAAAATCTATTTCCATGAAGCATTGTAGCCACATCTGAAATTAAGATGAGCTCGAGGAATGGAGGAGACTGCCGGGTTGTTCGTTCTGTTTGCCTGAAATATGGCTTTGGTGTGTTCAGACACTGTTTATGTACAGCAGGTTTTGTAATGTTGGGTCATATTTAAAGGGAACATGGTAGACTGTTTACCAAATGAAAAGGTGCATTATGGGGCAAAAATCATATCATGGTCATATTATGGAATGATAGATCTATTCCTTTTTAGTGGTTTTGTTTTTGCTGTAGACATTGAGTAACATTTACAGAGGTCTGTGAAAGCTGAAACAATGAGACAGTGTGAAGCTGATTTCAGAATCCTGTCAGAAACATGTCCATATGGGTGTTATGTTAAAGTATGTTGAAGTGTTATATACATATGTTAAAATGTCTTAAAGTAGGGGACACTTAAACACTCTTTGTTTTTATATTTAATTGGATTGGAGGTTAATTAGACAGAAAAAAGTTAAATTTAATTTAAAAATAAGTTTGCTAATGTGATGGCATGTTTGTTTGTATTAAGATTTTTATGAATTTAAGTTTTATATTTTTTTGTGCTGTCATGTGTATTTGTCAGCATCTTGTGAATGTCACAGGTCCAGTCACTCACCTTTGACTAACCTTTCCCTCCGTCCCATCTTTCAGTACAGTTTCAAAGGAGCTTGAGGGAAAAATGAGTGAAATGGAGTTGTTTTGTCGATAGAGAAAAGTCTCTTTTCCACCGATTTCCTGGCCAATTTCCTCCAGCTGCATTCTTCTCAGACTGTGGAGTTGACAAGTATACTCTGAGGCATCTTTCTTCAGGCGGCTACAAAGTGCAACGCTTCATTTCACAATTCATTCTCACTGCTTCACTGTGATTGGCCTGTTTTTGGTTTCTGAGTAGGGCTGCATTTCATTTCCTTACAATAACCTACAGGATCATGAAGCGAACGTAATTTATGTGAAAAGATATACAGGTGGATTTGATACGAATGCTGAAAATTGCTGAGCGGATAAACACTTATCTACATAATGTAATGGAAGATTTAGTTTATTGTTAAAAGGAGAACAGTTTCTTTTGTCTGTCATTAGAATGTTTTTCCTGTCTGTCCGTCTGTCCAACTGTCATAGTGCATCTTTATTGTCTTAACATCTTGACTCTTTACCGAGTAAACAAATAATTGTTTATGGCCTTTCTGTCTTTAATCGATAGGACAGAAGCTCCAGGAAATGATACAAAGAGGAAAGAGCAAATGTGATGGGGAAATGGCTGACATATGTACACATAATAAGCACCATATGTGTGTGTGTGTGTGTGTGTGTGTGTGTGTATATATATATATATTTGTTGGTTTGTTTGCAGTCTTGGGCCAGCATAATCAATGGCTTTTTATGCTAAATACTGACCATTTAGCTAGCAAGTTAGCAATGTATGATTATTAAGTGGGAGAAGACCACTGCTTGAGGCAGTGCGTATGGCTGACCAATAGATGAGGAGGCTGTTTCTTCTGTGTGTTAATCCATTATAAAATCAGCAATCTGATTCTAGATAAGAATTCCAGTTCTGAGATACGCCTGGTGTGACCGAGTATCAGCCTTCCCTCAAATTATCATTCACAACTGATCCCACTGTGTTTGTGTCCTGCCGGAGAACTCCCAAATGAGAAGCGGAGATGGTACACGTTCATTGACTATGATGGAATGAAGTTCTTCCTTATTATTAAAATAAGCCACGAGAGGTCGTGTTAAGGTGCTTTATCATATTTTCTGCATTGATCGTGGAGGATAATGTGGCGTTTTTTTGTGAAATGGATTTAGTTTTGATAGTGTGTTAAACAGATTTTCTGTGAGCTGAAAGCATTATCGGATTACCCAAAATATTTAATAAACAAACAGGGAAGGGATGGGGGATGTGTAGAGTTCTGTGAATGACAAGCGCTGCAGTTCTGAGGAAATCTGTGGGCACTGATCCCATGTGAATCTAGATATGATACGGTAATATGAACTGGCTTATCCATTCAGATGTTAGATTCAGATCTATTAATTAAATAAATGTGATTTTTTTTTCTAAATGGTAACCATCACTATTGATCTGATGTAATGTTAAGCTATGGATTTGTATACATCCACCCTTTTTCCTGGACCCCTGCCTCGGATCACATTATGTCTTGGAGAGAGCAGCTCTCCGGTTTAACATTATTATAGCAGACTGACTCACATAAGCTGACACTGACTGATTTTATAGTACGCAGTGTGGTCTCGCCCAACTCATCTGTTTTAAAACAGTCTCACTGCAATTCATCTCTCGCCTCAGAGCCGGGCCGGCTTGCTTATGCTCTGATAAAGTGTGCAGAGACTTTCCTCCTTCATTAGCATTAGTTACTCCCTCTGGTCTGAAACCTGTTTAATATTTACACTAACAGAGAGTAAACTCCCCGGTGTAGGGATGATGACTACACTACAAAGAGCCAAACAAAATGTTCTGCCGCCTCGCCGACCTCGCATCCGGCCCCTGGACTGAAATAACCTTCAGAATGGAATACCGAGGTAGACAGATAATCTCAGTGGGGTAAACATTCATTTGGGTAGTTGGGCCGGTAGTTAAGGACTCTACATTCATAAACCTCCTCTCAGCTGCATGAATGCAATTAGGTACTTTGCAAAGGACACACACTGGCACAACACACTCCATCTCGCGTGTCAACAGCCGGGGCAGGTATATAGTCGGAGCGGAGGGTGTGATACAAAATCTGGCAGTTTTTGAATCAAAGAAGGGGGTGGAGGGCGTTTAAATCAGAAGCTTTAGTTATGTACCCACTCAGCCATTTTGAAATGCGTCAACACAGTGTAGCCATGCTATGTTTTGCTAAAGGGTGGGGACGGTGGTCAAAGACCGGGCCGTAAAAGTTGTACAGTGTGTGTGTGTGTTTGTGTGTGTGTTGGCACAGATGCTTGCTTTAAGGATTGTCAGTGGCCCAGGCATGAAAAGTACCATCTGTTTAAACTAGAGCACCACGGGCCTTTGACACCTCTTCATTCTGTTTCATCTCCACTTGCTACACACAGTTTTTCTTTTTCATGTATTTATTTCACTCTCTTTTCCTGTTTGTTGCTTTCTTTCTCTCTGTCTTTCACCCCGTCATGATCACATATCTGTTTGAAGGACTGCCTTGTGTTGTGATTTTTTCTACTTTTGACAGTTTGTTTAAAAGCATTAACACATACTAAAATTAATCTTTAAAACGTTGTGCAACAGACAGATGTTTACCAGGGTAATATTTTAGCATTTTTAGAAAGTGGTTCTCAACTAGAGGACAATTATTATTAGTTTTAGTATTATTTAGTGTGTTGACATTTCTAGTTTCTTCAGTGTCTTTGTTTGGCTATTGGTGGTATGTTATAGTAATTGTTTGGAGATTATCAATAACTGCCTCAGTTGTTAGTTAACAATTGTATCATTCTGAATAGTTTCAAAAAAATAAATGAGATCACTGATTTTGACTGTTTCTTTTTTTTTCTTTTTATGTCTTTGCTTCTACCTGTTGGTGTCTTTCTGAACCCACGTATATAACCGATTCTCCAGGTAAGTGCACAACCTTTAAAATATCCCAGCATGCATTATATAACATATTCCCGCTTTAAAAGCAAATCCCATTATTGATTTATGGTATAGAGGCAGTAAATGAGCAACACGTGTCTGAACCTTATGTAAACCAACATATTTAAGCACACAGCCCTTCATCAAAGTTAAATGTGCACTTCAGTAAGTCTCCAACACATAAGTGCTATTTTCCCATTTAAAACCTCCCTTAAGAAAATTAACCATGGTCAAATTTTTTTAAGGGTTTTCTTTAACTGTGTTTGAATTGATATCACAAATTCAAACTCTAATTACCTCATTGGCTGAAAATAAATGAGTTTGTAAGAATTAACTTTTTGAACCCAGATGAAAGGTTTGTGTGCTAAAATCACTCAGTTTACAGTGGAACAAAAACGGACCAATCGCATTCATTGGCCCGAAGCAAAGACTGCCAATCATCTGGCCTGAAAGAATGTGAAAAAGACTCATGGGTATTTGAGTCTTTTCGTGATCATAACAATTTAATCGCTGATAGTGATAAATGTAATATCTCTTTTTATGTTGATGTCCATCTGTTCTTATACGAACACACAAGTGGCACATTTTTTTACTGTCTTTTTTAATTGCTCTGTCTTTTGGCTGTCTTTTGAGGGAACTTATTAAGCTGTAGACATATTAAGACCTCAGTGTGTTGCAACTGTCTGGATCTGTAATAGCTCATTGCAAGTTATAAATATGACATGATACATTATTGATTATGATACAAATATTTGATTATGAATATTTGAACAGTTATTGGGTTATAGTTTGTCTAAACAATTTATTACTGGTACTTCCACTCTGTTAGTGTAGAGACAGGTGAGCAGTAAAGATCAGGTGCAATATACTAACTCATATATGGAGATATACTGAAGATCAGGGCTGGAATATGGACTGGGCCAGTGCCATGGAGTGTCGGATTCTTATGTGGCCTCTGACTATTACACTTGTTTGATGTAGGGGTAGTCCAAAGACATTTACTCAGAGACATTACTGTCACTTTGATCCAGCCTTACGGCCAACATTTGGCTATTTTGAAGTTGCCACCATCAGTTTTGTATTTTATTACTTAAATTTTCTAAACAAAATAAGTCTTGATTTCAACAATTGCATATACATCTTAGGTGTCATCATTGTATTATGTTTGTATAAATTATACATGCATTAGCATTTTATACATGTATATGTATCATATAAATTTTGCTATCTAACTCATTATCATCAGTATATCTATCAGTGTCATCGTCGGTCATTGTAAAGCTCATCTCTGGGCTCTAGTCATACAGTTGAATAGGTTTTTGTCAGCAGCATTCATTGTCCTTCTCAGTGCAATCAAGACTCCTCATGCAACCCTCCGAGTCCCATTTTTGCACAGCGTCTTTGATATCCCGTAGAGTGAAGAAATTACTGCAGAAATTACTGCTCTGCAAGGTTTCTTTCTGTTTTTCCTGAGGGTTCAGCTACTCAAACACAGATATCAGGTGCTTTTATTTTGTTTTCGACACTTTAAGACTCCTAACCTGTGACTGGCTCTTTGATATGTAGTGGAGTAGCTGTATTTGTCACGATTAATCAGAGATAAATAACCTCCCAGTGTAAACAGTGGCAAATAATGTGTTTTATCCCAGTGTAAATACTAGTATAACAAACGTTTTGTACTCTGTATGCCCTTTTAAGCAAATCAGAACATATAAGAAGCACTAGAAGAATTCTAACTTGAGTTTGAAATCCAGCATCTACCTGTGTGCATACTCAACTTTCCAGGCCACTTCAGACATGCAATGAGCTTTATATCATAATTGTGGTGTTGGTAGTCTTTCTGTCTGGCTGGTGTTATTTACACCCTGTAGCAATAGTCACTCCAGTGTTTTAAAGGAACTATAAGGCTATACATCAAACAGTTTTTATTTGGATTCAGTAGCTATACGTTATTTGATGTTTATCTTTGCTGAGTGATGACTTACGAGTGCAGGCTGTTAGGAGGAGAGACAGACCGAGAGCTCCATCACTCAAAGGTTTCTGGGAGGAACCAGATAACTCGCTGTCGTGGTCAGCAAATAAGTACCACAGTTTTCTCACATTTCAGATATTTTTTCACATATCTGCATAAATTGAGAACAGCGAGCCGGGCAGCGGGTACGAGCTGTTAGATATTCTGCCAGCTTGCAGAAAAGAACAATCGGCATTGTTGCTTCCTCACAACTGTACGTTTAATGCTGTTCCGTAAATGTGAGACCAGATGTTGCAGAACATTAGCCTTCAGCTAACGTTAAAACATTGCCGTGCGGCCGCATGTTGGCTGGGTTTAGCGCCGGGTTATTTGTGGACGTAATGCCCAGACTGTTTCTAGAATTATGTGATATAGCTTAAATTACCAGCATAATAGCCTCTTTGCCATCTTGCATTGTTTCATAGAGAATATAGATACGTGTAATCCTCCCACTGGCTTCTATTCTCCCTTACGTTTGTCTTTTATACATTTATAAATCAAGACGTGGGTGCCTGTCTCTTTAAATGAGCATTGTAGGCTTAGCCTATGCAAATGAGTCTTTGCTAAAGCTATACAGTACACACACACACACACACATATATAAAGCAATTTAAATGATTTAGCTACATTCTTAAAATGGCACAAAGGCCCTCGCAGGGATTGTTAGTGTTGCCAATGATGCAGATGCACATTTAAGAACAATGATGCTGATGTTGGTAATTATACCAATGAGCAGACGAATGATAAAGTCATCCTGACCGTTTTGCCCACGTGTCGTAACAGAAAGTTCACTGCAACTTTATATCACAAATAATCAGAGCGATATTGACTTGAATGCCTTCGTGGGCCACAGGAGGAAGCATGAGACATTCCAGCATAGATTCATAATTTTTTATAGTAGAGTCATGGTCAGTCCTTTGAGTTTTGGCACGATATCTGTTCTTGTGTGTCATTTTATTTTACCGGACCAGAGGCACGAGGTGGAACACAGACTTTCAATCAGCACAGAGACACAGCAAACAAGGTTAATTCATTTGTAAGACATCTTGTGCTCTATGAAAATGCTCTGATGAAATATCTATTTTTTATATACGCCGTTACCGTCACACTTAATCTTGTTTCTCATTATTTCCAGCCTTCTAAGAATTTATGCAAGCAGCATCTTATTTCTTCCAAAATGCTCAGATGCTTGGGGGAAGCAGGAAATGTGGTCTGGTTTATTAGGGTTTAATGACTACACACACCTGTTGTGGACTGGAAGTCATATAGTTATTATACACAAGGCAAATGAGATTGTTCTGAAGAAACACTTTAAAAGCTCTGGAGAATTAGTGGGGCTCTGTTATGTTCTGTTATATAAGTATCAGCCTTGTCTCAGATGTTTCTCCTTATGAGAAACAAAATAAATACAAAATAGGCAATGTGGACAGAGTAATGTAAGAATATATAAACATTTAAATGTGAATAATACAGCTAAGATCATTTGGTAATAAAATTATTTCATGAAAAGTGATTAGGCTCATAACAAAATCTTTTTCTTTTGATAGAAGGCATTGATATTTTGTCGAATCAGAGCCTAGTTTCTGTAATTGTTGAACCTGACACATGAGCCTTTTTCCCAGGAGAAAAATCTGAGAAGGACTCTTCTAAAACCAGATTAGTTCTCATTTTGCTTTTCTACAGTCTTTGCTTTTCTTCAAACGTTCTTATAATGTTGCGATCACTATGACAGGTTTACTGTATTTGATTGCAGTCTTTATCATCTTTGTGGCTTTATAAAGATTGACATTTATTGTGGTCAGTCTGCAGTATTTTGGCTTCTCTGTAGATCTTTCATTGTTTACCAGCTTCAGTTGACCTGCTTAAGTTCCACGCTGTTCAACATTTAAACACAGTAGAACCCTTTAGTACCCACTTCATCTTTATATTCAGCCTCTATTTACAGATTTCTTTCTCCCCCTCTCTCTCTCCCTCACACACACACACACACACACACACACTAACAAGGCCAAAAGTTAATGTGTTACCCCCACCACTTGACACAACTGCCTCCCCACAGAGCCGAGAGCTCATCCCTCTCACTACATGAATTCATGTCTGTACCATCGTTGCTGTCTACACCCCCTGTTGCCCCCACATACAGCCCCCCTCTCCTTCCCCTGATGGTACTGGGAATATAGCCAAGGCTCCCCACACTAATTATCCAAAATATCAATAAAACATTGTCGTATAAATAAACCATAGCACCCTCCCACCCCTCGTTTTTCTCCCCCTGTCTCTTTATTTGTATATATAGATTTTTTTATTCCAACAGAGATAACAAAATCCGCAACTGGTTATAATCTATCCATATTGATCTTTCTCAGGCTTCATCAATAAGAGTATTAATTATTAGAGCTAATTGTCATATAGCTGTAAGTCTGATCTGAGTTTGAGGGCCGGAGGGGGTTTGTATGTAGCATTATGAGGAAACATACAGATCAAAACGCATTGTGTGTTGAAATTAATTCACTTCCTTTGACGATAAATGGAAAATAATAATAATTAACAGAGATGGGAATTCACCATAGTGACAGCAGCCCCCGGATAAAATGACAAACATGCAACAGTGATACAGTAAGCTAAAAAGGCTAGAAATAGGCCACAGTAATGCTTTGAGTTGGACGAGGACTTCAGATATATAAAGATTTAGAGAGGAGAGCTTGTTTTATGTCTCTATTGTTTCCCCTGTTGCGGTTTGCCTCGTTGCTGGTGTGGTTAACAGCTATTGTTATTGAAAGACATGTTTTTTTCTCTCAGTCCAACCACCTGTTTTGGGAGGGAGATTTTGAATAGCAACAATCATTCTCTGTTTTGGCCGTGCAGGGAACAATGAGGTCTGTAGTCATTTTGTTGTCGTGTTGATTCTGAAAACTCATCAGTCGGATAGATGTCCTTTTGTTTTTTAATACTCTGCAGAGGACTCATCAAAAACCCAAGTGCACTTTGAAGTGTGCCTACTGAGGGTCCTGCTGCAAAATATGACAAACAATACTATTTTAAAAAAGGAAAAAGACTTGTAGTCCAAAGAGTGTCAGACCAGGTAGATATTATGAATAATGTATTTACCCGACAAAAAAACAGGATCATGACTGCGTGTAGGGCATCACAATGCGTATCATTTACAGTATGAATACATTTTATTGTTTCGCTGGGCTTAGCTGAATACAGTGCTGAAAATAGAACAGTTTTATATCAAGTATTAAAGGATTCAGAGGGGTGAGGCTTAGGAAACCATGATAAAACTGTTGATTTCTGTAAAAAGACTTGCTCAGCCTTACATTGTACCTTATAAGACATTTCCCAGTCATACATGACAAATGTACTTTTGTACAAAACAGCACACATGCACTTAGTGAAAACAAACTCTGTTGTAGCGTTTCAGAACACAACGTAAAAACACACACACACTTGAATCGTCAAATGTAAATGCTCACCTAAACATGCACACACACGGTCAAACACAAACATACACATTGAATCTCAGAAACATCTGTTAACACACACACACACTCACACACTCCAGTTTCACAGTGGCAATTTTCTTATGTTTTCTAAGCAAGTCCATTATAATAACAGCCGTTTGTTTTGACTTGTGATTGAGACTCACTGCAGTCAATGCAAAGTAATATCTCCTTTATTTATCCCAAAGGCCAGCCTGTTTCATTCCTTATACCAGATACTTGATACTGCATTAGATACTAATGCTGTGGCAGTAATCCTTAACCTGAGCTGAGCTTAGACTCTGCATGTAGACAAGCAACAGGCATATACACAAAGACACAAAGCCTGGGAGGGTAAGAGAAATCCAGGGGTTTGTTGCTGCAGTATCTCAACTCCCTGCACTGCTGGTGTGAACACTAGGGAGCAGCCTGTCTCTTCTCAGTGGCCCTGTTATTTCATCAGCGCTACAGCCTCTAACGCAGAACTCACACAATCGAAGGCATGATGATCAGTCACACAGGAACAATGCGAGAATCTTTAAAACAACATTGCATTAAAGCTGAAACCCACAACGAAATGTACATCTACAATTCAGCTAATCTTTTGAATGATCTCTTTTGAAACACTTATAATTTATTCATGATGTTCATTTCAAGTGCATTTTATTTTAAATGCCTAAGGCTCCTTTTCGCACAGATTTTTACCCCTCAGCTGAGGCCCTTTATGAAATCTATGAAAGCAGGGAAAGAATTAAGGTCTTAGACTCGTCTTGTCTTGTTTATTTGAACAGCAGACAAATGTTTGACTTTATCATGTGAGATATGCCATCTGATCAAATCGTATTAGCGTGGTTTGTTTTAGCTAGTTTGCTTAATCTATTCGGGATACGCGCAAGAAGGAGAAACTGCGACAGCCGCAGCAATCAAGCTTTGCACAGTGATTGTATCTCAGGGAGATACGAGAAGATCTGAATCTTAGACTGAGGTTGAAGGGAAACGCTTCCCACAGCCCTGCGTATTAACATCCTGCGATACTGCAGAGCTCACTAACTGTCCTTCCCCGTGACACCACAGACAACAAAAACAACCGTCAAACTCACCTGTGGAAATGAGCACTGTGAATTGCAATTCATTTATTTAAACATTTCTGTTTTCCTCTTTTCTCCACAGTTTACAAAAGAAACAGGATAACATCTTGCATTTCTGCTTTTAACATATTTTACATAGAATCATATATTTTTTTAAGGGTTTCTTTGTTTTGTCATTTTCCTCTCCGATTTCACTTGTTTGAATGTTTGTACCACAGTAAAAATGTTGTTCTGAATGTCTTGTAGCTTTAGAGAGTTCTAGAATATCCTGAAGTAGAAAGAAACATTAAAGCTCAAATATCCACTTTTCACAAAAAAGCTGGGACAGGTCAGCATAATTATTCCACATCTTTTGCATCAGGTGCACGTCTTACAGTCAGATTACCCTCAAGGCTTTGAGGGTGTTGCAATCAGCACTAAATCCCTGTTTTCTGCCCATTTGCACTCCTGAAATGTAGCTTCCTCCTGAGAGCAGCAAAATGAGGTGCAAAGCATCCATCAATACACTGAAATGGTTCATGGGCGAGTATCACACCTCACACTCCCGTGATGCCTGCTGCTGGCATGTGCAAGAGCCGTACTCGTTGATAATGACAAGTGCCCCCTCAATATGGTTGGGTTTATAGTCAACGTAGTACTCGGACGCAGACGTGGTCGCCATCTGCTGCATGGTCTGCTTCTGTTTCTGCTTGCGACGCTGGCTGGTGAAGCACTGCCTCAACTGCCTCACACCTGCTGGGAAACATTTCCAGGATACGTAGAGCATGAGGACCATAATCAGGAAGGAGAAAATTAGAGCCATGGTGCCTGTCACCACTTTGTGAATCTGCATGGTGCTCTCCAGGTCATCAGTGGACGCAGTCACTGTTAAAGAGTTGGTCACCACCTCACCACCTTCCACATCCTGCAGGTCGTATGGATTTCTCGTCGGGCCATTGAATATAAAACCTCTGGCCCTGTTTCTGGTGGCGGTGAAGGTCTGTGTGGTTGCATCTGCATTGTCCTCACATAACTGAAAAGCATAAACAGCATCTAGAATGTCCTCACCCTGTGCAGTGTCTGGGCTGGCACACAACAGGCCATTGTCACGTTGTCCCTGGAAATTGCTAAGCCAGGACGCCAAGGCACAGACATTCCTGCTGCATTCCCATTCATTTCCAGACAGGGTGATGCTGCTTAGAGATGTCCACGAGTCCAAAATTCGCTGATCTATGTAAGTCAGTTTATTTGAGTCAAACATAAGAGTTTTAAGATTGGGCACACTCTCAAACACATGTGGCTCAATGTACTCAATCTCATTGTTGGAAAAGTCAATTTTCTCCAGGTGGTCCCAGGTCCATTCAAGTGTGTTGACCACAATAGTGGCCTTATTGTTTCGCATGTAGAGGGTCCTCAGTGAGATGAGGCGGGGGAAGTGGGCCAGATTGACTTTTACCAACTCATTGTGCTCCAAGTGCAGCTCAGTGAGTTTAAAGAGACCAGCAAATGAATTGCGTGCCAAACTCTGGAGCTGGTTGTTACCCAGATCCAGGAATTGCATGCTTCTGCAATCCTGGAAAATCCGCACAGGTATGAATTTAAGGGCATTGTAGCGCAAATGTAAATTAGTAAGCTTTCTAAGGCCATGGAAAAGGTCTGGCTCCAAAGATTGAAGTTTGTTATAGGATAAATCCAATATTCGCAGATTGGGCAGAGGTCTAAAGGTCCCGTTGGGAAGGCTTTCTATCCGGTTGGTGCTCAGATCCAATTCTTTAACCCTTCGCAGCCTCTCAAAAGCATTCTCCTCTACAATCTCAATATTGTTATGATCCAAATAGAGCCAGGTGATCTGCGACAGGCCAACAAAGTTCCCCTCCCGCAGCTCTGAGATGTTATTTTCACGTAGGGACAAGCCAATGGCGCTGCTCAGGTTTTGGGGTATGTCAGTTAGGTTGAGCCCCTCACAATACAACAGCTTGTTGTCGCATCGGCACAGCCTCGGACAGCTCCCCCCCACCAAGGGAACTATTTTCAGAACAATGCACAAGGAGCACAGTATCAGCCCAGGGGGCTTTCTTATTGGCCACTTTAGGTACAGACCAATTAGGAGGAAATCCATTAGCATGAATATCCTGCAATGTTGTAGAGAAAAAGTCCATTGAATCTTTCACATTTGTGTCATTCTGGCTTTTCTGATTTGTATCTCTCCAACTGCAGTATCTTTTAAATGTTATTTATTTCTGTAGTATATGAATGGTGATTTGTTACATTAAGAATCAAGCAATCCTGCCACACCGAATAGAGACGGATGACAAAAATAAATGGCAAGTCACTTTGCTCATGTTAGATCAGGGAAAGGAAAAAAGAGATGGGTATGTAAAAAAAAGTGCTCCTCAAGAAACAATCTCACATGAAATAATTCCTACTCACCCCTTTCCAGAGGCTGATAATCTCTATTCAGTTGATCCCTTTGTGCAGACACTAATTATGTGCGAAACTAAAAAAGACCCCAGTGTGGTACAAATTCAGCCCCCCCCTTCTTTTCATCGGACACCAGATCCTGGCAGACTTACAATGTCTTAGTTCTCCTCGTGTGAAAGAGCCAAAAAGAGAAGGAATCCAAGTGGCATTCAGCAGGCTGGTAGGAAGTGCAAGTTTCCCGGGCTGCATGCATGAGCGCTGTCCACTCTCCTCCGGTTCTCTGCATCCACCGCTGCACCGTGGATCTGTGGGAGAGACGAGTGGGAAAAAATGCTCACAGAGGAGGGAATAATCCACTCCAAACTCACTCTTTCTCTATTTCCTCCTCTTCAACGACTCCTGATCTGTCGACTCGAATCAACATCCATAACCTAAACCGTTCACCGACCTGCGCAGTTTGCATGGAGTAAAGCTCACAGTTTCTTCACAATTATGCACATGCAAAAGCTGTGTGATCTTCATCCTACAGCTCTCTTTTGCTGTTTTCTAAATGTTTGTATCACAACAATATCCAAAAATCACTGGTGATGATGTTTGAAGCAAGACTCAGATCTTCTCCTTTGCATTAAGGTTATTTCCTGTGGCTGCGGAGGCTGTAGATGCTGAGGCTGAAGGCAGGCGCGGTGCTGGGTGGAGAGAGATGCTTTATCCCTTGCAGTAGACTAGTGCACTGGCAGTGCATGCAGAAACACCTTCTGTTCACTGAGTGTCGTAAGCCACTCACAATTCAGCCCAGGCTCCCTCTCTCTCTCTCTCTATCTCTCTTCCCCCCACCTCCTCCTGCTGCACTTCTGCTCACCCTTTTTTCTTCAATGCTCTCTCTCTTTCTCTCTCTCTCTCTCTCTGTGCCTGAGACAGTTTTATATTTAAGAGAGGCTGGGCTTAAACTACAGTTTAAATGAGGCACACAACTGAATCATTACCCCCCTCCCCATCTCCCGTCCCTCCTCAATGAATTGAAATACACCATCTATCTGCTAACATCTACTGTTATTAGTGCATGTATTGCTTATC